>CALSCP010001386.1:0-14602 GCA_943704425.1 Ministeria vibrans ATCC 50519 | reverse complement strand
AAAGAAGACAAACCCGGAGGTGCAGCAGATGATTGAATATGAAAAATCAAGACATTTATTCGTATTAAAGTTCATCTCCCCCCGCGCCGCTCATCCACTCACTCCGCCGACCCCTTCTCTTGGCGTAGCTTACTGTCTACGGCAACGTCACCATTGTGGGTGACCCCGTGGGCAACACTTATCCAACGCTGACACTGGCCAATCTCATTGTTGCGGACGGCGGCCGAATCACGGCTGGCGCCCAAGGCAACGCTGCTGGTGCTGGCACAGCACCCGGTGATGCGTCGGGTGGCGGTGCATCGCACGGTGGACGTGGTGGTCAAATGACCACGACCGCGACCACCAACCCGGTGCTCGGCTACGGCTCAATCAAGGACCCGCAAACATACGGTTCGGGTGGTGGCAACAGCGACGGAGGTGTCGGCGGCGGTGTCGCTCGCTTCATTGTCTCCAGCGACGTCATCCTCAACGGTACCATTGACGCCAATGCCGCCCAGATTGGCTACGTACACGGCGGCGGCTCTGGCGGCTCTATCCTCATCGAATGTGCCCACTTTGCCGGCGGCGGTACCGTCGCGGCCATTGGAGGCCCTGCAGGCTCGTCGGCCAATGGCGGCGGTGCTGGTGGTCGCATTGCCGTGTACTACTCCATCTCAAACGAATTTACTGGATTCGTCTCGATTCGCGGTGGTAGCTCGACAACCGGCGAAGCAGGAGCCTCAGGCACGTATTTCCTTGCCATGGGTACGCTTGGTGGCGCTCTCACTGTCCAGGAGCTCACCGTCAACAACGAGGAAATGTCACGCACTCCCGCCGTCCCCACGCCCTCAAGCACTTTTGCCAGCATTAAGGCAACCGGTGCCTTCACCTGGCTCAACGAGGCGCTCACCCTCGACACCTTCACCGTCTTGGGCTCCGCTGTTGTCGCCATTGAGGAGACTGTGACGACACTGCAGGCGACCCAGCTCGTCGGCGGCGGCATTGCCAACGGTCTTGTCATCGGTACCAACCAAACTGTGACGCTCGTGACCAAGAGCCGCTTCTTGCCTCCCCTGCGTCCCGCCGTCAACTTTGAGTTCCCTGTGACGCCTGTCATTCTCAGCCAGGCGTCGCTCACCACCAACACGGGTCCAGTGCTCTTTGAGAACTCCTTCACCGTCTACGGCACACTCAACATGCAGTTCTCGTCGGTCACACTCGGTCCCAACGTCAACATTGTCATCGACTCGGGCTCGCCCGTGCGCACCATGGACATGGACGGCCTTCGTCTCGAGCGCAACGCTCAGTTCACGTTGCAGCAAGTGCTCAATGACGCCGCCGACACCTGGTCCATGAGTGTCACCAACGCCACCGTGCTTGAAGCTGGCGCCAAAATCTCCGCCAGCCGCCTTGCCTTCTCGTCCGGCTCGCTTCGTCTCGATGTCACCTCGTCCATCGACGTGAGCGCCTCCGGCTTCTCCGCTGCCTCCCCTTGCATTGACGCCGGCGCCATCCCGTCGGGAGGCAGCTACGGTGGTCGCGGCGGTGGTCCCAACAGCAACGTGGTGGGCCCGGCATTTGGTAGCCACAAGCAGCCCGCCGCGTTTGGTTGCCCCGGCACACAGACAACGGGCGGCCGCGGTGGTGGTCATTTGCGTCTGCAGGTCACCAACGATCTGATTGTGCAAGGTTCCATTTTGGCCAACGGCGGTGGTGCCACGTCGGGCACGGCCGGTGGTGGTTCCGGTGGTTCCATCTGGATCACGGCCGACACTCTCGAAGGTACGGGAAGCATCACAGCCAACGGTGGCGCAGATAGCGGCACTGCCGGCGGCGGCGGTGGCGGTCGTATCGCTCTCGAATATGCGTCCATGCTCCCCTGGTGGACTGGCACGCTTCTTGCCACGGGTGGCAAAGGCAACTACAACGGTGGTCCCGGCTCAATCTACCTTGAACGTCGGGCCGCCAATGCATTCTTGGGCGCTGCCGTGAACACGACACTGATCATCGACGCTGCCGACGTTTCCACCACGCACGATGAGATTTCCTCTGTTGCCAACGACGGTCGGGGTCGCTCGTGGCTTGCCAACGACGACGGTGCCATGTTGTGGTTTGACGAGATTCACCTGCTTCGAGGTGCACAGCTTGCCTTCAACACTAACGTCACGCAAGTGTCGGTGAAACGTGTCTTTGGCGACTACTCGGGTCTCGTGCACGTCCTCGCCGGCCAGACTTTCATTCCAGAAATCCAGCCTTATTCGGGCTTTCCTACCTCCGCCTTTGTGTACGCCGGTGCTTTCATGCATCCCACCAACACTCTCAACCTGTGCGGCGGTGTTGAACTGCGCCTGCGCGGTCAACTTCTCGGAACGGAGCTTGCCGTCGTTCTTGGTGGATCCACCACCACGACCACGCTGACGCTTGCCACTGCCACTGCTTCGTCGGGTCTCTCGGCGGGCGTCGCCGGTTCCTTTGAGTTCCTGAATCTCACCGTTCACGATGGCGGTGTCGTGCAGCCCCCTCCCGCCGAGACGGCATCTCACCAGGCCATCGCGTACTTTCACTTTACGCAACGCCTTCACATTGGCGGCGGCGGACTCGTCTCCTTCCCGGCCGTCGTCCTCTGGGCTCACACCGTCGTGATCGACGACTCCGGTTCGCTTATTGCCACCCTCACGACCTACTCGACGGAACTTTCGACGGCGCAGTGCAGCGCCACATCGAGCACTGGCACCACATGCTCATCGGGCTCTCCCGGCGGTGGTCATGGTGGTCGTGGCGGCATCGGCTCCTGCGGCAGCGGCATCCGTGGTGCTCCCTTCGGCTCTGTCTATGACCCAGTGCACTACGGTTGCCGGGGTGGCGGAAACGGTGGTGGCTATGGCGGTGGCACTATCAACATGACCGTCACCGTCGAACTTGATGTGGACGGTCTTATTTCCGCCAGCGGCTCGACGGGCACATCAACGCACTGCGGCGGCGGAGGTTCGGGCGGCAGTTTGTATGCCACCGTCAACAACTTGTCTGGTCGTGGTATCATTAGCGTCGACGGCGGCAGCGGCTACAGCACTTGTGGTGGAGGTGGCGCTGGCGGACGCATGGCCATCTACTTCCAGACCAACTTGACCTTCTTTGGTTCGGCGCAAGCCTATGGCGGTGAGGTCAGTGGCTTGGGGCTCGAACCCGGTGCTGCCGGAACTGTGCTGCTCTACAACGAGGTGGAGCAGCACAGTACGATGATCATTGACAACAACGGCCTTGTCGCCAAGGACACCCAAGTGAGCAACTGGGCGTCGCTTTCGACGGACGCTGCGCGCACTTGGCTCTTGCCGGCTGACGAGCGCTCGCGATACGTTCGCCCCGGCTTTAACTACTTCTTTAACGAGTTCCAGCTCAACGGAAACGCACAGGTTGCCTTCGAGTTGGATGCACTCAACCAGGAGTCGACTTTTTTTACGGACGCCCTCATTGGTGACCGCACCGGCTGGGCTCACATTGGACCCACGCAGCACATTGATTTTGGCAAGATTACCGTGGACGTTCCGTTCAACGTGCGTGTCTATGTCGAGGGTGTGTGCGCGTTGGCCAACGTTTCGTTAATTGCCGGTGTCGCCGTGCACGTCCATGGTCAACTGCAGAACCTCGAGGATGCCAAGATTCGTCTGGGCGCCTCGCTCAACCTGTACACCGGTGCGTTTACGCACACCGAGTTTGGTGCCAACTACTTTCACTTTGATCGATTGTTGGTGCAAGACACGGGCAGTATTAACATTGTGACCGACCAGACGTCTGCACCCTGGACCACCCTCGACCTCACCGACTTCTTGACGGTTCGTGGTGGTGGCGTTGTGCAGGCGACGCGTTCGTACATCAACGCCGCCAACGTCACCGTCGACGCGGGCGGTCTCATTCATTCAAATGGCCTTGGCTACGCCTACGCCGACTCAGGCACTGGCTATGCCGGTGTCACCATGAACATTGGTCGTGGCACTGCGACCTCGTCGGGTGCCTCGGGTGGTGGTCATGGCGGAAGCTCGGGCCGCGGTGCGGCCACGGCAACAACTGGCCGCGCCTACGGGCATCTCTATGACCCGACCACCTTTGGCTCGGCTGGTGGCAACACCGCCGGCGGCCGTGGTGGCGGTGTGCTTTGGTTCAATGTCTCCAACACCTTTTTTGTGGACGGTTCCATCTCGTGCGATGGCGCGGCGGGCTCTAGCAACAACGGTGGCGGCTCGGGCGGCTCGCTGCGAGTTCTCACGCACACCATCAAGGGTGATGGTTTTATTACTGCTATTGGTGGTAGTGCGGCTGGCGGCGGCGGTGGTGGCGGTGGTGGTCGTATTGCGGTGTATCTCCATGCCAACACCACGTTTTACGGCAAGTTTCAGGCGCACGGCGGTGGTGTGGCAAGTGCTTCGGCAGAGCCTGGTGGTGCTGGTACGACTTTTGTCTTTGACGAAGTCGAGCTTCATCGTACGCTTCTCGTTGCCAACAACAACCAGTACCCCATGTCAACGATCATCGTGGACTACTCAAGTCTCTCGACCGACTCGGCACGTACCTGGCTTTTCCCACTCGAGGAAACACATCGGTTTGCTCTTATCAACACCGTTGACTATGAATTCGACGAGCTCCAGATCAACGGTGGAGCTCATCTTGCCATGCAAAACGACCCGAATACAATGAAAGCAGAGCTTGGTACGCGCGCCGTCATTGGCGATCGCACTGGGTTCCTTCATGTTGGCGACGGTCAAATCCTCGACTTGGCTACCACGTTTGGGCTTGGCATTGTCACGTCGGCCGACTTGCCCTGGAGCTGCCGCGTCTACGCTGGTGGCTTTCTCGGACTGGCCAACATCACCTTTGTGCATGGTGTGCAAATTTACCTGCATGGTACTCTCGGCTACGTGCAGAACCTCACGACACACCACGGTGGACAGTTGCACTTGAACATTGGCGCGACGACCCTGAACGAGGGCACACCCAACCGTTTCCGCTTTGACCACGTCTTTGTGCAGGATAGCTCCAGCATCCAGATGTTGTCATCGGCCGTGACGGACCCCAAGATGGACTTTGTGGCACTCTCGATGCACATTGAAGGTGGAGGCATTGTACGCGCCACGCGCACCCACTACTTGTTCACTAATCTGACCGTGGATACGTTTGGAATCTTGCACGCTGATGCGCTTGGGTACGCCTCGGGTGACACGGGCACCGACATTAATGTGGGTGCCGGCCTGGGCAGCACTTCGGGTGGCTCAGGCGGCGGTCATGGCGGTCGTGGAGGTCACGGTCAGGGGGACACCAACGGCGGCGCACCGTATGGACACATGTTTGAACCTGATGTGTTTGGATCAAGCGGTGGCACTGGTCTCAGTAATGCGGCAGGTGGCGCCGGTGGTGGTGTGATTTACATGAACATCACTGGACAGCTCTATTTGGACGGTATCATTTCGGCGAACGGCGAGAACGCGACCAATGCGCGATCGGGCGGTGGCTCAGCGGGGTCCGTTTTCATTTACGTGCACGCCATGAAAGGCTTGGGCCAGTTCCAGGTCAATGGAGGAAACGGTCAACAGGACGCAACTTACCCAGGAGGAGGTAAAATTATTTATTCCTTTTTTTTTCTGCTTTTTTTTATACTGATCATGATGCGATTCTCCTTCTTCTTTGTTTTCTTCTCTCTCTTTGTCGTACAGGCGGTGCTGGTGGTCGTATGGCGCTGTACTTCAATGTGAACAACACATACTTGGGCACCTTTGAGAACCACGGTGGTGATGCGCTGACCACCAGGTCCAACACGGAGTATGGCGGACCGGGCACTACCTTTATCTACGCTCAGCTGCACAACCATCGGACGTTGCTTGTCGAGAATGCCAACCAGTTCCCCAAGAACATTCGTATTGCCTCGTTCACTGAGGCCGGCATTGCTGCGGACGGTCCTCGTGCCTGGCTGTTCAAGCATCCCGGTCATGTGTTCCAGGACACCAACGGCTACGACTATGAGTTTGAGGAGTTCCAGCTGAACAAGGGCGCTCATTTGGCGCTTGCCAACGACACCACAACCAACAGCGCGACATTTTTTGCGTCTACCTCAATTGGTGATCGCTCGGGCTATCTGCACATTGCGGGTCAGCAGACAATGGACTTGTATCGCCCCTTCCTCGATCTTCCCTTCTCCGTCTACGTCTACGAGTTGGGATTCTTGGGCATGGCACCCGACACAGTCCTCAACCAGATTAACGTGCACGTCGAGGGAACCGTTGCTCACGTGCAGAACCTTACCATGGTCAACGCGGCTCAGTTTTATGCCGAGTTGCCCGGACACACACGTTACGATGTCGCCGCCTACTACGGCTTTGACAACATCTGGTTGCGTGCCTCTACCACCATTCATTGTGCGTCGCCTGTGCCGCACGCCTTTGGTCAGACTATTGAGTCCTCGGGCTTCTTTCTCATTGAAGGAGGTGCTCGCATCGAAGGTCCCCGCCTCACGATCAAAGCATACAACCTCACTGTGGACACGGATGGTCTCATCGATACGCTTGGTCAGGGTTACCCGGCACTGACGGGCCGCGCGCCCGGCGAGACACACCCGCTCTCCGGCAGCGGAGCGAGTCACGGTGGACGCGGCGGTCGTGCGGAGGAGCGCTGGTCGCGTGGCAACCCTTACGGTTCCATTTACCTGCCGGCCGATTATGGTAGCGGCGGTGGCGGCACCTCGGGCTCCAACGGTGGCGGCGTCATTCGTGTCAACGTCACGCACACGCTCGAAGTCGAGGGCACCATCACGGCGTCTGCCGATGACGCAACCGCCGCCAGTCGTGGCGGCGGTGGCTCGGGCGGTTCGGCTCTCATCTACACGGGTCGCATTCGCGGTCAGGGCCACATCCAAGTGGCGGGCGGTGCTGGTGACTCTACGTATAACGGCGGCGGTGGTTCGGGCGGTCATCTGGCCATTTACTACACAACCAACAATTTCACTGGCTTCTTTGACATTCAAGGTGGCGCAGCGACGAGCTTGGCCGAGGCGGGCGCTTCGGGTACGGTCTTCCTCGAGGATTCGCTGACGGGCAACAAGACGCTGCGTATTGACAATCGCGGCCAGTTCCCCGAGACCCAAGAGATTCTCAACGAGGGCTACCGACTCAGCTTTGCCGCGTCTTCGTACACCACTGGCTCGACGACGTTTACCTCGAGCGAGACGTCGCGCACCATTTCAAGCAGCACACCCGTGCACGGATCGTCTACTTATTCGTTGGGACACCTTGTGGATCAGACCTTCCGTTACGCTGGTAGCAATTACTATCTGAGCAGAATCAACTATGGCTCGGCGACGCTGACCTTTGACATGAAGGGCACCTTCTACGTGAACAAGATTCGTGTGTACCCAACATGCGGTTCCTCATCGTTTCTCAGTGACATCAAGGTTTCATCGTCTCTTTCAAGTACCACCACCGACGTCACGACGAATTATGTGCAAACCGCTGGATGCACCGTGGGCACCTACATGGACTTACCAGTCGGGCGCAACGCCGACAAAGTGTTCGTGTACCTGCAGCGTTCGTCTTCGGCTTCCACAAGCAGCTATTACCAGTCGGTCACCGAGGTGGAGATTTACGTTGATGGCGACGCTCCCACCAAGCGCTACCAGCCTAATGTGCTTCAGCTCGACTCGGCACGTACATGGATTGTGGGCGCAGACTCTGGCGGTGACTCGCACTCGTTTGACCATCTCAACATTGACGGTGGTGCCCACCTGGCGTTCCTGCCAACAACCACGTACACCGATTCTTTTGACGTGAGCGTCGGTCTCTTCACCGGAGACTCGTCAGGACGTTTGCATGTGGGCTACGGCCAGTCGTTTTCTCTGTCGAGTGTGGGACCGACCTTCCCATCGCACACCAATGCCTACCGTGGCTCTGCCATGGCACTGCCTTTCTCGTCCATTTTCCGCTCGGTCCAATTCATCTCGTCGGGTCAACTGACGGGTCTGGGTAACGTAACGGTCACCGACACGAATAGTCTCATGCGCATCGATCAGTACGGTGGTCTGCATCACTTTGGTGGCGCTGCCAACGACTACAACTTTGAGTTTTTCCGTGCTCAGCCTGGCAGTCGCATCGAAGTGCTCACCACTGACTCGGCAACGCCCGTGCGATTCAATGCTACCTCGTTTACCGTCTACGGCGGCTCAACCGTGTACGCTAACAACATCCATGTGCTGTCGACGACTCTGGTTGTACAGGCGGGCGGCACTTTGGACCTGGCGGGCACTGGATACCAGACGGATATGGGTCCCGGCGCAGGAACTCCGTCAAGCCTGTCTGGCAGTTCGGTGGGTGGCAGCGGTGCGGGGCACGCAGGCACTGGAGGTGCAAGCAGTGTCATTGCGACCGTCGGTCTGCCCTACGACAACTTTTTGACTCCGAGCATGTGGGGCAGTGGCGGTGGCTACGGCTCCAACTTTGACTTGAGCTATTATTCGCCGCCGACGGTCGACCGACGTGGCAAGGGCGGCGCTGGTGGCGGCGCGGTGCGCATTACATCATCGTCGTTGCTGGTGGACGGTGTGATCAACAGCAATGGTGTGAATCCGACCCTGGCGGGCGCCGGTGGTGGCGGCGCGGGCGGTGCGATTTACATTGAGACCGGTACGTTTGGTGGCTACGGTGTGATCACGGCCAACGGTGGCACGGCGACAGTGAACGCTGCCGGTGGTGGTGCTGGTGGCATGATTGCCATTTACCGCACTGCCTCTGCCAACTTTTTGGGCAACATTACTGCGTACGGCGGTGCTTCCAATGGCGGCGAGTCGGGTGCTGCCGGCATTGTGTACGAGGAGAGCAATGTGATCGTGGCGGGTGGAAACACCGTCACGCGACGCACTCTCTCGATTGACAACAATGGCATTGCCTACCCAGCCAAGTACCATATTCAGGGGGGTGTCTTTGACAGCATCACCACTGTGGGTGGTGTCACCTGGATCGAGTACCAGTCAGGGACGACAGCACATACCTTTGACGTGATGCACATTCGTGGCAACGCTCATCTCGCAGTGCGCCCCACGCCCACATCCGGTTCCATTACGCTCACTGCCAACCTGCTTGTCGGTGATGCCACGCCGGTGTGGCACATGGGTCGCAACCAGCGTATCAACATTGTGGATACGACACGCAACATTCCCATGACGTCGCGTGTGTATCCGACAGCGACACTTCACTTTGACGAGACCAAGAAGCGTGTGTACGGATATACGACGCTCGATGTGAACGGAACGCTTTCGGGTGTGCGCGATCTGACTGTGTCCGGTAATGGTCGCATCCTCTTCTACAGCGCCGGCAAGACGGACAACGCCGACAACTTGGGTGAGTACCGTTTTGAGAATGTGACCGTGGACGCCAACGGCTACTTCTATCCCTCCTCTGCTGACAATGTCACCGTGACGGGCGGCACCGCCGAACGCGTGCACATCAACTGCACTGTATTCAACGTGCGTGGTGCCGGTCTGCTCCGCGCCAACCGCCTGTTCGTGTCCGCCACCACGCTCCACGTGAGCCCCGGTGGTGTCATTGACGCAAGCGAATGGGGCTTCCCGAGTGGCTCGGGCCCCGGCCGAGGCTACGACGCGGCCCTCGGCGGTACCGGCGGAGGCACTGGCGGTTCGTACGGTGGTCGCGGAGGCCGTGCACCACTGCGTCCTTTTACGCGCGCCGCGTACGGCTCACTCTATGCTCCGGAACACTTTGGTTCGGCCGGTGGTGGTGGCACTTCCTCGTCGACGGGTGGCGGCGCTGGCGGTGGTGCGCTGACGTTTTTCGTGACGACTGAACTGCGCAACGACGGTACGATTCTTGTTGATGGTCAGGACTATACTGGCAACTACGGTGGTGGTGGTTCGGGCGGCTCGATCTATGTGCGCACTGGAATCCTTGATGGTGTTGGCACCTATTCTCTGCGCGGTGGCGACGGCTATCCAAGTTCAACGCGTGGCGGTGGCGCCGGCTCGGGCGGCCGTGGTGCTTTCTACTTCAACACGCGCAACACGTTTGAGGGTACCTTTGAGGCGTACGGCGGCTCGGGCACTCTCGAGCTGGGTGGCGCGGGTACCATCTACATTCAAGATGATGCCACGGGCGCGAACCGAACGCTGTTCATCGACAATGGTCAGGGGACCGCACCCTCGGTGCGCATTCCGGTCGTCCAGCGTCTCGACTTGTCGGGTGGCAGTGCGTCTTCGTCATCCACGACGTATACTGCTCCCAACGGTATCGTCGTGACCTCGTCGGGCGGCATTCAGTATACTGGCTCGTCAAGTATCTACTACCAGATCTCGAACATGTTTTCGGGTTCGATGACGTCTACCACTCAGGTGTACCGCACGAGTTCGTCGTCGTCAACGCTTAAGTTTGATCTCCCTCTTCCGCTCTACATCTCGTACGTGCGCATCTACGAGGCATGCGCTGCTCCCACGACCTACTACGCGTCGCGCTCGCTCAATGGTGTCTCTGCCAGTGTGATTGATTCTGGCAGTGCCATTTCGGCGACGACATGTGCTCAGGGTGACTACCTTGACATTCCCGTCAACGCCTGGCTCGATGAGTTTAGTTTGTTACTGTCGGGTTCCAACCGTGGTCTTCGCGCGGCCGATCTTTACGTTGGCGAGGATCCTGCGACGGCAGCGCTCGATGATTCCTACAGCTCCTACCCGAATGCTGCGTGGATTCCACCGTCGCCCGGTCTCGCGAGCGAGGCACATGTCTTTGAGGAGGTCCACGTCTACGGAGGCGCCTCTCTTGTGTACAGCGGTGTGGGTTCGACACTCACTGCCAAGGTGTTCCGCGGTGACAATAAGGGACTTGTGGCAACACGTTCAGGCCAGACGCTCACATTCAACGTCGGTCATTTGCGCCTGCCTTTCTCGCTCTACGTCGAGCGCTCTGCGACCGCAAACTTGCCCAGCTCGGTGTTTGAGTGCCAGGGTGGCCACATCTGGTCGCGTGGCACCATTACTCAGGTCATTCCGGTGGTAAATGTTGGCGAAGGCTGTGTCCTCACCATTCACAGTGGCATTGTCGAGACATTCAAGTGGAATGCGCTTACAGTGCTTGGAAATGGCGCGGTGGAGACCGTTTCGCCGACGGCAGGCGAACCCGTGGTGTTTCAGGGCACGGCCCTTGACATGAAGGGTGGCTCGTCGTTCACTGCCGACGATTTGGTGCTGTTCTTTGATGACATCTCTGTAGAGTCCTCTGCCACGGTCTCGGTGGATGCGAGCGCACCGGGTACACTGGCGAGCGTCATGGCAGGTCAGGGCACCACGTCCACGTCGGGAAGCTCGGGCGGTGGCTACGGTGGTAGCGGTGCTTTCGGTCTAGGTGCGGCTGCCACAAGCGCTGGCATTGCTCATGGTGATTATCGCATCCCGGAAACCTTTGGTTCGCCCGGCGGTGCGGGTGTGTGGCCGTACAAGGGAGGCATGGGCGGTGGGCGTCTCTTCATGAACGGCACTGTCAAGGTGGTCGTTGATGGCACAGTGTCGTCGCGTGGTGGCCAGAACGGCGATCTGCAAGCAGGCGGTGGTTCGGGTGGCGCCATTTTTGTCAACACGCCCATTTGGGACGGTATTGGTACCGTTGACATCTCAGGTGGGGCTGGCGGTGTGAGCACTGGTAGCTCGCCGGGCGGCGGCGGCGGTGCCGGTGGTCGTTTTGCCGTGCATATGGCTACGCGTCTGACCAACCTGTTTGTGGGTCAGTACAAGACACAGGGCGGCACCGGCACGAGTTCGCGTGCGGGTGGCAGCGGAACTGTTTTCATTTTTGCCCTTGATGGCTCTAATGCGACGTTGTATGCCAACAACCTGGGTCAGAATGCCGTGAGTCCTCGCGTGAACAATGCGACATACACACAGCCAGAGACGGACGCGCCGCGTACATGGCTGCTGCAACAACCAACAACCGGTGCGTACGCGTGGCGATTTGCCAACGAAAAAATTGAAGCCAAGGAGGTTCACCTGTACGGCTCGGCGGACCTTGCCGTCCGTCTGCCGAAGAGTTTGGGCACGTCGCAGGTGGTGCGCGCGTCGATTGGCGAGATTTTCGGTGATCTCACCGGCACCATGCATGTGGGCTGGTCGCAGGTGGTCACTGTCACAGCTTCATCGTTGCCCCTCAATGTCATGGTTAACTCGGGTGCTCAACTGGAGCTTCTGGGTGGTGACGTGACCATGTCGGGTCCCGTTGTCATGACTCTTGATGGTCTTTTGCTGGGCGTCGAGAATGTCACCGTGACAAATGGCGCCGTGATCAATATGCTTGAGATGTTCAATGTCGCCGGCGAGGCTACCGAGACTTTCTTCTTTACGGAAATCAAAGTGCGCAACCAGGGTACGCTCAATTCTATCAACGGTGACTCGCTGCGTCGCTTCTCTGGTGACACCCTTCAGGTGTGTGGCGGGGGCATGCTCAATGTTGAGTGGCTCACTGTGGATGCGCGTAACGCTACCATTGACACGGGCGGCGTGATCACGGCTGACTACAAAGGTTTTGGATGGCGCTCGGGATCGGGACCCGGCGCGGGCTACTCCTACACCATTGGCGGTACGGGTGGTGGCACCGGTGGTGGTCATGGCGGTCGTGGCGGACGCTCGGCGATTCGTCAGTTGTCGGCCGCTTCGTACGGTTCGCTCACTGCGCCGCAGGACTTTGGTTCGCGTGGAGGTGACGGTAGCGCCTCGAACGCGGGCGGCGCCGGTGGTGGCATCATTCGTCTGAACATCACTGGTACGCTGACGGTCAATGGACGTGTCGCGTGCAACGGCCAGGCCTTCCAGGGCTCCAGCAGCGGTGGCGGCGCTGGTGGTGGCGCCGGTGGCTCTATTTGGGTGACAGCAAATCTGTTTACGGGCTCTGGATCGGTGGAGGTTGCAGGCGGCAATGGCGACGTGTCAGTGTCTGCTAATCTTCAAGGTGGCGGTGGTGCCGGCGGACGCCTGGCCATTGAAAGTACGCTGTCAACTTTGGGGTTCATTGGCACGTACGTTGTCAACGGCGGCAAAGGGTCGGTCGAGAACGGTGCTGCCGGCACGGTGTACATTAGTGATACCAGTGGCTCGCGCCTGCGCGTCTCTAATGACGGTGTGCCACCAGAGACGCAGCGTATCAACCAGGTGGAGCTGCTTAAGACATCGTCACCCTCGTACAACGGACAGTCGGTGACCACCGAGAACGGTGTCAACTGGCAAGTGCCCTACAATGCGCTTAGCACCACCAATCGATTTGGCTATCTCACGGATCTTTCTACGTCCACTCGCTTCTCGGTCAGTACGAGTGCCATTGTGCCCGTGACCGTGTCGTTGCCCATGACGACACACCTTCATCACGTGCGTTACTATCCCAGCTGCGCCTCGGGCTACAACTCGAACTATCGCATTTCATATCTGGTCGGCACAACTGAGACATACATCAAGGGATCCGCTTCGACCTTTGCCACAACCCCCAACTGTTTCGACGGCGAGTACGTCGACGTCCCCATCGGCCTGGGTGTCGATAAGGTCATGTTGTACTTGCAGCGTCAGCAGAGCTACGCGAGCGCGATCGATTTCCAATTGTACCTTGGATCGGACACGGTGACGGCCTCACCGGCGTCGCTCGTGACCGACGCCGCGCGTACCTGGATCGTTCCTGATGCGGCGTCTACCGCCACGGGGCTCACTATTGATTTACTGGAGGCACTCGAGTCGGCGCACCTTGCCATGGAGCAGCACGCGACCACTGTTGACTTGACCTTTACGTCGATTACTGGTGACAAGACGGCTGTCCTTCACGCTGCCTCCGGTCAGTCTGTGGACATTTCGACCACCGACAAGTTTATGGGTGTCAGTCTTAATGCCTACCCCTCGTCAGTGTTCACCTTGCCAGCGGTCACCTTCTGGCAGACTGTGGACGTGTACCTGGCGGGTCGTCTGAATGGTATCTCGGACTTGTCCGTCTCGCAAAACTCGCTTCTCACCGTGCTTGAGTCCGGCTCAATCAACTCGGCGTCAGCCGGTGTTATTGACGCATCGACCTTTACACTGCTTAACGAGGGTCAACTGACGTACACAGCGGACGCGACTACCGACTCGCACGGCCTCAACATTGTCATGAGCAAGACGCTCACCGTCAATGGAGGTGGAGTTCTCACGGCTGGCTTTATGACACTCGAGGCGCTCAACGTCACCGTCGACACGTTTGCGACGGTTACCGGCGCCGGTCTCGGTTACACATCCAACTTGGGTCCTGGAGCGGGTCTTCCTGGTGTCGGAGGGGCGTCGGGTGCGGGTCATGCGGGCCGTGGCGGCCGTGGCTTCAGCGGCGGTGCTGATCAGGCCAATGTGGTGGGCATTCCCTATGGTACATTTGTTGCACCGACGCTTCTCGGTAGCGGTGGTGGTGCTGGTCAATTGAACCGTCCGGGTGGAAGTGGTGGTGGCCGTGTTCGCATCATTGCTACCAACTACACCACAGTGGATGGTACTATCACGGTGGCGGGTCTGACTCCCTCCAATGCTGCGGCCGGTGGTGGTTCCGGTGGCAGCGTCTACATCACGACCGACATCTTTGCCGGTTTTGGTACC
>CALSCP010001380.1:0-21737 GCA_943704425.1 Ministeria vibrans ATCC 50519 | reverse complement strand
AGAGAGAGAAACAAAGTGATAGAGAGAGAACAAAGTGATAGAGAGAGAAACAAAGTGATAGAGAAAGAAACAAAGTGATAGAGAGAGAAACAAAGTGATAGAGAGAGAACAAAGTGATAGAGAGAGAAACAAAGTGATAGAGAAAGAAACAAAGTGATAGAGAGAGAAACAAAGTGATAGAGAGAGAAACAAAGTGATAGAGAGAGAAAAAGTGATAAAGAGACAGAAACAAAGCAATAGAGAGAGTAACAAAAGTGAGATAAAGAGAGGAGAAAGGAAGGAGAAAGAAACAAAGTGATAGAGATAAAGAAAGGTTCGAAGCGAGTGTACAAACCTGTCCGAGAGCAGAAAGCGACTTGTTGATGGCGGCTGCCTCGACCAGACGCTGTCCCTTGGCCTCGCTGCGCGCCACTCGCTCACTGCCCGCCAAGTCGACCAATGTCAGTCGCCCGTGAGTGCGTTCTCCACTCAGCTTGTTGAGTCCATTAATGTGGATTGTCAGGATAAGACTAAATCGTGTGACAGATAGGAAGATTTTTAATTATTAACACTAATTATAAGCGAGAAAGAAAAAAAGGAGTGTGCAATTCCTTGGATGATTCTGTTTTGTTTGGAGTGCATACTGGCTTCGACTGGACGAGCTGTTCATTGCAGTCGCAGCAACAGTGCGGTTCTCGTGACCGCGTGCCATGGTCTTGACCACGTCGTCCATGTTGCCCACGTCCACTTCGACCAGGTCTGGCACATAGTTTCCTGCACATGATGTACAAACAGTGATCCATAAGTCGATGCATCCCATTTAGTTCAGTACTATTTGCTTTACCCTGTGGGCCATGCGCAATCGTCTTGGTCTTTGGCTTCTCTCCTGCTACTTTAGGCTCGAGCAAGTCGATGATTTGTTCGTTATAAATCTCAACCATCCACACCTAAGCGGGTTATGGCGTTAAGTTCATCTGAGACAGTCATAGTAAAACAAATTCGTTTTCAAGGGCCATACTTTGAGTTTGAAGTCAACTTCCTTTGCGCGTTCGCTCGTGACGCGGAAGAGTTCCTTGAGACTGCGAATGTTGACTCCGGGGTCGTTGGGCGGGCCCATCATCGTGTGTGTCTATAGAATTTTATAGATATATTATTATACGTACACATATTATGTCAATACAATCTTGATGAGAGACTGTGTGCATGCAACGACGTATTTGCAGTGACCTTTCCGGAGCCGGTCTGGCCATAGGCAAGGAGGGCAACGTTGTACCCATCGATGGACGATGTGATGATCGAGACGGTGTCCTCGAAGACCTCTTCTTGCGTCGACGACGGCTTGAACACCTACACGGGCAAGGCCATGTATATATATAGCATTAATGAGAGTGCATGCAGAAGTACTAATACTCATGATTGTGACTAGTGTGCGCTTAATTACGTGCTCAAATTCGTAGAGCTTCTTGTGTCCGCTTGAGTTTGTGACAAGCACTTCTGTGTCCGTGGGGAATTTGAGGGCAATAGAACCACGTTTGTCGTGTCGGACACGACAGAACACGCGGATGTTTCCCTTGAGTTCTTGCATCTACGAGCAATGAATAAGAACAAGCTGAAGGGATATCGATGTGTGTGTCTATGTGGGCAATTAATGCAAGACAGTGTCGTGCCTTGTTGTAGAGCAGTCTGCGCTGCATTGCCTCTGCGCGGTACTTGGCCTTGAGCTCCTCCATAGTGCGTTTCTGACCACCCGTGGCAATGGACAGGTCGCGGGAGCTGCGCAAATATTAATTTACAGAGACATATTCGAGACATAATGAGATCATGAGGGAGTGCATGCAATAAGTCGTGAGACTGTGCCGTTAACGTCGATATACGTACGCAATGTAAAATTGGGAAATGAGAGGCAGCAGGTCGGCCATGCTGTGAGCTGCTGCCTTGCGGATCTCGTCCGCCTCCTTCTTCGTCGCCTCTAACGCCTCCTTGAGCCTGCGCACCGTCTGTTCGCTAATCCCCCCCCCTCCTCCTCCTCCTCCTCCTCCTGCGCTTCCTGCGCTTCCTTTCATGCCTGCCATGGACGTCCGTCGCTTCTTCTCCAACATCTTTAGCTGCAGATTAAGCACAACAAATAGAAAAGGTTTAAATAACAACAACATAACAATATTAATAATGAGAATAGTAATAATGAAAATAATAAAAATAATATAATAATAATAATAAAATTAAGAAAGGTCGTGTTAAGGTAAACCTTTTCAGAGCCGCCAATGACAGCCTCAAGCTCTTCAATGCGGGCGCGCTGGGCATCGACGAGGTCTTCGGCGTCGGCCAGCTTGCGCTCTGTGTCGCGGTTGGCTGCCGTCTTGGGCCGTGGTGCGTCCTGCATGCGCTCCATCCACGTTTGCTGTAGCGTCAGCAGCTCCTGCTCGCGTGCACTTAGAGCCTTTTCCAGCTTTTGGACCTTCTCGCGGTATTCAACGATAAGCTGCTCGCCGCTCTTGCCCCCTGCACCCACACCGCCCATCCCCATCGGCAGCTCCGCAACCCCTCCGTCCCCTCCGTTGTTAGTGAACCGCCAGTTTACTGTATCTTGTACGTCGTAGTCGTTTTCTCGCAGCGCAAGCAGCACCTCCACTGTGTTCTTCCAGTCCGGTATCACCGACTGCAAAAGAATTAAAACACCAAAAATACAATTAATAGAGAATTAAAGAATAATAATAATTATTATTATAATTAAATTAATAATAATAATAGAATAATGATAATAATAATAATAATTATAATTATCATTATCATTATTGTTATTATTAATTATTATTATTATTATTGACATTAATACTATTAATTCTCGATTCTCTCTTATTTTACTATTCTTATTTCTCATTTATAATCGGTTGCGCTGTACCTGAATACGCTTGATGAGGCTCTTTACTTCCGGAATGCGCTGCTCCCACTCAAGAGGCATGCGCACCCACGCTCCCATTTCGTCGTCAAAGTAGTACCGAATGTTCTTCTTAATCTCAAAGATGTAAGTACCGTACATCTGGAAAAAAAGAACAATAATAATAATAATAATGATAAAATTATTATGATTAATTATTGTTAGCAGTAGTATATATAGCTATACTATGAAGTGCGCGCACCTTCCCCGTTGCTTTGTCATGATAAAGTCCTTGACGTTCATCCTCTTCGAGCTCGCGTGCACCGCCTGTGCCCGTCGAGGATGATGCGCCTGATCGTCCACGCCCACCGCCCCCTCCACCACCACGTCTGTCTTTGGCACTGCTCCGTCGCCCTAGTATCGCCTCCTTCTCGCTTTCAAGAACACCTTCTTTAAGCCATGTTTCGGGTGCCTCTTTCCACTCTTGTGTGTCAAAGTCGACGTAATAGTACACGCCATTGTCGGCACGATACACCGTGTGAGTGGTGCCATCGTCCAGCATGAGAGTGTCGAAATTTTGCGTGTCGGCTGGCACATTGACAGCGGCGCTGTTGCTGCTGTCACGGGACATGGAAGTGTCGTGGCGTGTTTTCTGCGACTGATGGCCTCGACGAGAGCTAGAGGATGCTGGTGAGGCTGAGTTGCCAAGCGACGAGGACGCATAGCCTGCTGCTAAGAGGTTCCCTGAGGGAGTTTTTGACAGCGCATGATGCTGCGACCGTGTGGCACCGTGGCCTACATGGGACGACGTCTGATTCAAAGACGTCTTTTCGTGGACAGCGCCAGAGGCTACGGGAAGGGAGAAAAAAAAAAGAGAACACGTCATACGTCAATATCAATCGAGTTTTATAACCATCGATATCGTTTGCGCGTCCTCTGCATGTCCAATACTGCCTACCCTGTGTCATGTGAGACGCATTGTTGCTCTGATCGGCGGGCTCAACCAAGATTGTCTGCAAGGAGAAGACAAGAAGGTGAGCAATTTTGTTGTCGTAATCAAAAAGTGCCCCTGTTCGTCTTTGGAGCGGAACGAGACAAAAAGAAGAGAGACCGCTCTTAAAGGGAGCTGTATAGATGAGCTGTGTGTCGTTTGGCATGCTAGTTGAGCTATGGCGGTGCTTGGCGCGGAGAGGAGCTGGAACAAGAACACAAAAAAAGCGCCCTTCTGACCTGATTTTTTGACGAGTTCGATCCCATCTAGAACGCGTGGAATACAGTCGGTCAATAATAAATCTGCAAGGGCGACGACACGGGAGGAATCAGAGATGGGAAAGAGAATTAATTATGAGTATAACAATAAAGTATTTGAATTATTATTTTATTTCGTGTTGTTGTCAAGGGCAACGGATTACAATACTTAATCAGTATAGTTAGTAGAATAGCGTTCCATCTCGGACGGAATGCCGCCTAAGAAGAATTCAAAGAAGGCTATAACGAGGCGTAGTCTTCGCACTGGAGGGGCAGGAGGAAAGAGATTAAAGCGCAAGACAAAAACGAAGAAGATTTTGTCGCCGGCTGCTAAGTCGTTGCAGAGAGAGGTACGACGTTGACGTCAAACGAAAGCGGTGAAGGGACAATGAAAAAGATGCTCTGGAGATTGGCTCTCGTGTTTGAATGGGGTGTTTTTGTAGCGTGAGAGGCGTTAAAAACACGAACAAGACATTCTTTGTGAAATTTTGGTGCGCTATTTTGATGCGAATTGTGCACTGTTACATGTAGGAGCAACGGCTTGCGCTGTACGAAGCGACCAAGGTTTACTTGAAGGACCGACTGCAAAAGGAGGAGCGAGCAAGCAAACTGAACATGTTGAAAATTGACACGAGTTGGCGTGAGATTATGCGAGCAGCCAAAGCAGCCGAACTCGAGCGAACCCTTTCGATCTTGTCCCAAACATTTGAGCGTGAGGTGGATCGTAACAATACCATCATTGAGACGCTTGTCAAGGAGTTGGAAGAGGCCGAAGAGCAGTATCAGACGGCGCTGAGTGCTCATCTAGAGGTAAAAACCCAAAATTAATATAAAGACGACGTAATACTATAATATTATTGAAGTAAAATTAATGGTTTCTCACAATAATAATAATAATAATAATAATAATAATAATAATAATAATAATGATAATAATAATAATACTAATAATAATAATAATAATAATAATAATACTAATACTAATAATAATAATAATAATAATAAATAATTATTATTAATTATTATTATTATATTATTAAGATGCAGTAAATTTTCTTTTGTGGCTGTAGAATGTGGATGAACTGATGGAAATACAACATGAGCGAGTGGCTAATTTGGAAGAGCTGTGTGAAGAGGAACTGGAGGAGCTCAAGGAAGACTTTCGCGAGGAAACGTAACAAAGTTGATATAATTCTATTAAGATTGGTCATTCGATTTTTGCATTGTTTGGATTATATTTATTCTCTTCTTTTTTCACGTCTTCATTATTATATTAATAAGCATTATTACATCATTATTAAAATAATTATCTTATCTTGTTTCATGGGTAGGGAGCGACTGATGGAGAGTCGCAGGGGCCATAAACAGCTGTTGCGGGAGATATCGTACGGAATGCGAAGGGAACACGAACAGGTGATGGCAGAGAAACGAGAAGGGCATCAGGAGATGAAGGATGAGTTGGCAAACACACATCTGGAGAGTCGACAGGAGGTGGAGAAGGAACTGGGTAAACGCATTGCAAATTTGCGACAGGTGTTCTCACGTGAGTTGGAAGCGTACAATGCAAGCACGCAAGACGGACGACGGGAATTTGATGACTTACGTGAACGAGACCGAGTCACGTCCAAAGCCATTGCGCAGCAGACAAAGCAGCTGCGTGGACTGCACGAGCAGGTAATAATTAAATCAAAAACGCAAGTTTTTTTGGGCATCTTTTTTAATGTTTTTCTGGCTGGGCACACCTGAAGACTTGGATAATACTAATTATTTTTATTATTATTATTATTATTATTATTATTATTATTATTATTATTATTATTATTTTATTATTATTATTATTATTATTATTTTATTATTATTATTATTATTATTATTATTATTATTATTATTATCTCTATTGTTAATTTTTTTATTTCTTATTATTATTATTACTATTATTATTATTAAAAAATTTAGTTGAGTGAGGTGAAGGGCCGCCTGAATGCGGTGACGCGAGAGGGCGAGCGCAAGACGGCAGTGCTTGAGGCGAGAAAGAAAGATCTGTCACGTGAGTATCAGACAGTGAAGAAGCGGACGGTGCAGCTGCGAGAGAGTGAGCGTGCGCGACTCACGCGGCTGTCGGTGCGCTGTGACGCAGCGCAGAAAACGATGCAAGCCAAGCTGGACAAAGCAGTGCGACTGTTGCGACTAGCCGAAATGAACCAACGACTGGAGGCAGAGGAGGAGCTGGTGATGCCGTTTTACCGAGAGAGTGTACTTAGCGGGGACGAACTGGATGAGGAGGTAGAGCGCACCACGGACGAAAAGGAAGAGTGTGCCTCTGGCGCCGAGCCGGATGTGCTGAGTACGTTGCCAGAGGGAGTGCGACCGGTGTTGTTGAATGAGTGCGGCGGTACGCATGCGGTGCTGCGTGAGCCAGAGACAGGTGCGCCCGTCGATCAGTACTCGGCGCTTGACGGTTTCTGGAAACGCTACAACAAAGCGACGTTGGACAAACTGGCGCTGGACCGTGAGCGACAGCTTTTGCGCGAAGAGAATGAGGACCTCAAACGGCTTCTTAAGCAGTATCTCGATGGTCTGAGTGTAAACGAAGAGGTAGGATTAATATATTTTGTGTTCTCATGCTGCTACCAATGTTTATGTTTATCCTCTGCAAATTACTTCGCAGGTGTTGTCTCAGAACAATTCATTGTTGGTGGTGAATGGGCGTACGAATGTGCCGCTGGCTGTGCCTGTAGGCGACGAGCGAGTGCGACGGCCTGCCGGTGTGCCCGAAGTGCGTTTGGAGGCCGCGCACATTGTCACGACCCAGCGAATCGCACAATAGTGTGATCAAGCCAAAGGTGTACATGAGGAAATTAGTAAAATTTTTTATAATATTAATCCCGCAAGGTTATTGATAAAAGATTGCTTGCACTAGCTATATGTAATAAATTATCGATCAAATTGATTATAACAATCATGATTCTTAATTTATTTTCTTTTATGTTGACTGTTTAATTAAAATAATAATAACTTTTGTTGCACACACTAGTACTTTTAATTTGCGTTGTCAGACACGGATGTTTTTCTTGGCCACAGATGACTTGAGACGTTTGGAGCGATGAAGAGCGGACGACTCGGCCAAGGGTTGTTCGGCGGTTTCAAAAGCGTCTTGGCTGTCGTCATTTTCGACGGCTGCCTTGGCCAGGGCCGGAGGCAGTGTAGGCGCCCACTCGGTCGTCGCGCTTTCGCTGTCGTCCTGCTTGCGCTTACGCTTGCTTGCGCCCTTGTAGCTTCGAGTAGCCGATTTCATGGCAGGAGAGAACACCTACAAAATAAATAATAGAAGAAGAATACAACCGATTTAAATAATAGTAGACGAAGAAGAATACAACCCATTTTAATTCCTAATAATAATAATAATAATAATAACAATAATAATAATAATAACAATAATATTATTATAATAATAATAAGAATAATAATAATAATAATAATAACAATAATAATAATAACAATAATAACAATAATAACAATAACATAATAACAATAATAACAATAATAATATAATAATAATAATAATGATAATAATAATAATAATAATAACAATAATAACAATAATAACAATAATAATAATAATAATAACAATAATAATAATAACAATAATAACAATAATAATAACAATAATAACAATAATAATAATAATAATAATTACTATTATTATTATCAATATTATTATTATTATTAGAATTGATTTTCATAGCTTCATAATCAACAGCTACATTAATAATAATTGTAACAATAGGAAAAATAGTAGTGAGGGAATACGTATACCTGTGATTTTTTTGAAATGGATAGCGATTGTGCCTTCAGCTGGTTGGCGACATCGTCGACTGCAACGTCGTCAGTAGGCGCCCGATCACGACTGGGGATGGTGCGACGAGCTCGAGATTGATCATGACTGGGTTTGGGGGTAGAATAGCGACTGGGATGTGTTCAGTTCTGTATTCTCGTTTTTGAGGGTGTTCTAGATCTTACGTCGACGTAGTGGCGCAGGGAAGACACATACCAGATATGAACAGCTTGATGGCCTTTTTGCTTGTCTTGTACTTTCCGTCGCGATCAATGCGCTGCGATACAAGCCTCTATATATTAATAATTAAAATTAGTACGTTATATAGTTATTTTTATAATAAGACGTAAAACATCAATCAGAATAATAGTTAAATCAACAACAGTAGTATCAGTTCGGGGGGTTTTTGGCCCCCTTTTATAATCATAATAAAAATAAAAAATTATTATCATTATTAATATTGATCACCTCTTCCATCAGTTGATCCATCAGCGAATCAGCAAGCTGCTCTGCATTTTCTACGGTCACATTCGGTATTTTGTCCGTCAACTTTTGGCGGAGAAATTTGCTGTTAATTGCAGTCACTGTAGACGCCTCAGACAAAGTCAGACGCCAAAGTGCCGTTGGAAGCATAAATGACGGCTCCTCCGTTCTAAATTGCAAACGATTATTATTATAATTAGTAGAATTTTAGAATAATAAATAATTTTAGAATTTAACGAGTCTTATTATTGAGGTGCTCGTAAACTTTACGCAATCGTACTTGGATGAACAGAAGAAGCACTGGAAAACGTCTGGCACGATAGATGGATTAAAAAAGCCGTAGCACACAGTATGACTCCAAGCATCGCAAGTGCTGCACTGGACCATAGTATTGCACTGCTCCTGGAGAAACAATCATCGCGAAAACAATTTAATTGTAAAACGCTGGGAATCTTCCATTAATTATTTGCTTTGGTTTCTCTTGGTCACCTCGTTGTTGATGGTACAAATGCACTTGATGACCTCTTGGATGGGTACAGTGTCGACGGCGGGTGGCAAGGCATTGCGGTGATGGCGAGCTGTTACACGCTTTGAGAGCTTTGTGCATTCGCCCTGCACATCGACGTCCGAAGAGGTGTCCATGGGCGTGGGCAAAGGAACAATGTTGTCCATGACGGGCTCGGGCGATGAGACTGTGGGAACGGCGCCGCCGGCGCCCTCGCGGACGCTTTCAACGGCAATGGGATGTTGTTGGTAGCTGGATACGGCTTGCACAGGCTGAGAGTTGGGCGAAGCGTTTGTTGCAAGCGCTGCGTCAGCGCTAGCCTGCGCGTCTTGCTGGAGCTCGGCCGGAGTGCACGGTACCTGCTGTTCTTCTTGTTGTTGATGTTCTTCTTGTTGCTGGCGCTGTGCGTTATTGATCGTGACGTTGGGCACAGTCTGGAGGATCGTGCTGCTGCGTGGCTGAGCCACGGTCGACAGGTCGACACTGCGACCACCCAGTTGCTGTTGATCGTCCTCGTCGTCGATCTGTTGACCGAGCGCATCCTCCTCGGCGCTCACTGCTTCTTGTACATGGAACTGTGTCTTGCATGCCTTGACCCGCAGCTTCAATCTAATGATAGTAATAATAATAATCATAATAATTATTTTATTTTATTATTAATATTATTATTATTAATAATATTATTATTATTATTATTATTAATATTATTATTATTATTATTTTATTATTATTATTATTTTATTATTATTATTATTATTATTATTATTATTATTATTATTATTATTATTATTATTATTATTATTATTATTATTATTTTTACTTTTTTACCTTGATAGCCTGAACCATTTTGCCGTCCTCCCATCGAAACATCCGGACTCCATCGGGTGACGCAACAGGCATGATGCTACCAACGAGCTGACTGAGGGTTGTGCTGCCGCTAAAATTGATGCGCTCACACTCCACACCAAACAGCTTGGCGGCCTCCTCAACAACACGCGTCTTGCCAATGCCTGGCGGTCCTTCAAGCAGCAACGGAGCATCACTGACCATGGCAACAGCAATGCGCGACAGATTTGCAACAAACGTCGGCGTTTTACACACGGTCAACCGTCGGTTCACCTGGAACGTGCTCTGCGGGTCAACGTCCCATTGAGCAGAATCAGTGTTGGCCGCCGTCGTCAACTCAGCAGCGTCACCAAGGGTTGGAGGCTTGACGTAACAGCCACCGTAGACGAAACGATAGTAGCCGTTGTTGCAAATGGTGACGGGCTCATTGCAAATGTCTGCATCGGGATGTTGAAAAAGGCGCAAGTGCGGGTTCTCGCCCATACCATTGCCAAGGTCGTTCCACCACCGGCTCACGATGTGAACTTGTTCTTCGGTTGTGAACTCGTCAAAAATGAAGTTCTTCAGGGCCAAGCAGACACGCTCGCTCACGTCCAGGTGGGACACAGAGCGCGCAACAAAGTCGCCAAGGCGAAAAAGCTGGTGAATATCATTGGCACGGGCAACAGTCGGCTTTTGCTTGTGGAGACCGAGGCGAAGTCCTTCGGGGTGAAACACATGGCAGAGCGCCTGGTCAAGCTCCGCCAAAGGCACTTTCAAACTGCGCTCGTTCAGACTGCGTAACAGGAGGCTCTGGATTTCGTCGTCGGTATAGGCAGGTGCGCCAATGACGGTGAAGCGCGACAGCGTGGCCGGACTGACCTTGAGTGGCTGGGCCGCCGAGTCTTGGTGGATCGAGGCAAACATTTGGAAGCCGGGAAGGAGAGGAATGTTGGTGAGCGGGCTCACAATGTCTTCGGTGATGTTGAGCGAAGGATCGGGTTCGAGCAGCGAGTTGAGACGCTCCGTGACGGCCTGGCTGGGCGCATCAAAGTCCTCGAGGAAGACGGGAGCGGAACGCTTGGCAGCGCGTGCAACGGGACCCTCCTTGAATCGAAAACTCGGCTGAGTCGAGTCGACACAATCGACAATCGTTGTGCGTGACCAGCACAGTTCCTTCATGAGCGACACAAGCACTTCATCTTTCGACACGTCCCCCTCACTGAGAGCGTTCAGAGTCTCCGTGACACGCGTCAAAAGCATCTTAAGCATGTCTGTTGGGGGAAGACGCTCGGCACTGGCGCGCTCTTCCGCCTTCTCCTGCGCCTGAGCTGCCAGAAGAGTCTCCCGTAACAATGCCAGCGACTGGTCAGCTTCCGTCGCAGCAACATTTGTCTTGGGCGTAAACTCTCCGTCACTCAAAAGGTCGAGCGGGTGAACAAAAGAGGACTGCACCGAGCGGGTAGCACTGCTGCGGTCGACAGGTTCCTCTTCGCTATCGCTACTGAAGGACTCAGCGGCAACCACACTCACCTGCACCTTCTTCACTTTCTTTGAAGACGCATCTTTGTTGCTCTTTCCTTCGATGCTGACGCTCCCATCGCTGCTGCTACTGCTACTTCTGGAGCGTGCATCAAATTGCCACTGATTGGAAAAGGTGTTGTTGGCAGGCTGCTCTGAGCTGTCCTCGCTTGAAAATTCGTCGTCAAAATCGTCCATCATGTCGCATGTTGGTGGAACGTAGGTCTCCTCGTCGGAGAAGTCTTCATCAAGCGCCTGACACTGTCGGCCACACTGTTCACGTTGAAGGTCGTCTTCACCGTCCTCAACAGGCATAAGCAAGGCTACTTCGGATGCTAGCGGCGCTGTGTCTTGCAAAATAGTCTCCTCACAAGCGCGACTCTCCATGTCACTCGCGTGCTCTTTGAGGAGCTTCAGGTAGTTCATGATGGCTTCCTCAAGCTGTGGGAGCAGTTCTTCAAGAGATTGGAACGAGAGCGCGATGCGAGCGCCCGAGTTGCTCTCGCCATGCGTGTACAGAAGCGTAGCGCGATGACGTGCGGCTTGCGCCAGTGGGACAACACGCTTCACAACCTCCTGGAAAGAGACAGGGGAAATCTCTCCGACAAGATCGGTTGTCTCCGTGTCAGGTGTGAGAAACACCTTGATGAGATCGGAAGAAAGACCGTGTAGCTCACAAAAGGCGCGCACCAGTGTCGACTTGAACGAGGCGGGGCCCACTAGAAGGACGGGCTCGCGGAAGTGCACTGCCAGACACAGCTTGGCAAAGGCATTGCGAAACTTGGAAGGCAGACTGGTGTAGTTGCTCAGCAGAGCAGACCGCTCAAAGGTGAGCTGTTGCGATGTCATTGCAGACTTGGAGAGCAGTGGAAGAGAGTACCGTCCCATGGAGGCCACAAGACCGTCCTCATTGAATGCTAGTGCGTGCATGAGACCCTCAGGGCCCAAGAATTGCCTGAGGTCGGACCAGCCGTCGACGTGCGAGAAGGCATCGAGTAGTGTCGCATAGCCGGGCGTGTCGGGAGAGTAGCGGCTCGAGAGCAACGAAAAGCCCACAACGTGCCATGGAGCAGTCGACTGAAAAGCCTAAGAAGAAATACAACACAGTGAGTATAAATAATAATAATAATAATAATAATAATAATAATAATAATAATAATAATAATAATAATAATAATAATAAAAATAATTATTATAATAATAAAAATAATTAATAATAATTATAATAATAATAATAATTATTATTATTATTATTAGTATAATAATGATAAAATTTTTATTATTATTGTTTAAGTTTCTTTTCTTACATGAAATTGCGACATACGACGAACCCATTTCATGAGCTCTCGCATGGTAATACGCTGGCGAGTTTTGCGCAGGTTGTCGTAGAGTTTGGCGAGACGCATGGCAGTCTCCTTCGAGACGAGAGACTGGGTGCCCGTGGCAAGACGGTTGTCACGACGCTTCATGATGATGTCGGGGAGCTCCTCGAGAGGAAAATCGCTCACTTGGACTTCGAGGAAGCGATTGCGCAGCGCAATGGGAAGGCGGTGTCGATTGGCGTACGACGAGTCATTTTGCGTGGCAAAAAAACGGAACTTGGGATGCACGGCAACGACTTTGTTGGTCGTGGGCAGCACAAAGGTGCGTTGGCCCTCAAGGAGCGGAAAGAGCACGTTGAGGACGGCGGGTGGCGCCAAATTGAACTCGTCAGCAAGGAACCAAAGGCCCTCCTGCATCGCCTTGAGCAACTTGCCCTCCTGAAATACAAACACACCTGCAATGAGGACCCACGAGCCGAAAAAGTCTTGGAGAGTCGTCGTGTCGGTGAGGTTGACGCGCTCGAGACGCGAGTCGTAAAAAGCGGCAAGGGCATCCACTAGAGACGTTTTTCCAACAGCAGCCGGACCCTCGAGCAAGACGGGAGCGCCACAGGCAATACAACCGAGCACACTCTCGGCCTGAACGAGACGCGACGGGGTGAGCACATGCTGGCCATTGCGCAATGTCGACTGATCCAATTGCTGCGCACCCGCGGGCACCTCTGCGCCAAATACCTTGGCAACCTCTGCATAGAGAAGGTCGGCCTCGGTACGCTGCGCCGCGCGCTCAACCTTCATCTGCGAATGGAACACAGTGATGAACGCAGTCCAGAAGCGCGGCGCGAGCGGACCATCGCGAGGCTGCAAGTGGAGCGCACAGTCAATCATGCGCACGTAGTTGCGCATTGTGATACTCGAGCCGAGCTTGTAGTGCTGTGGCTTCGTGAAGAAGCCGTGTAGCGTTGTGCAGAGCGCCTCAAGCAGTGTGACATCGCTTTTGGCAATGCTCGATGGCAAGAGACGCACGGCAATGTCCATGAGCTCTGGAATGAACCGTGGTGCGATGTATTTGTTCTTGGAGCGCTGAGGCGCAGTCATGTAGATGGTGGTAAGGCGGTTCGCGAGTGCCGGCGAAAGCTCATTGCTGGTGGAAGCCGCACCTGCAGCGGTGGTCGCCGTGAAGTCGTTGGGAGTCATGGTGGCAACGAAGGTGTAGCCCTTGCCACACACGAGTTCCTCCTTGTCACCTCTCTCAAGGAGCAGCAGCGTCGACGGTTGTTCGAGCAGTGGGTTAAGTCGCTCGAGTACAGTGCCCTCGGCCTGCGACAGGTTGTCAAGCAGTACCCAGTTGCCCTTTTCAAAGGCAATGTGTACCGGCCCAGGCTGCCACTTGATTTCAGCGCGACCCTCTGCGCTGTCCGATGGCGCCAGCTGCCCAATAAGTTGTGATGGTTCCGTATCGGGAGTGACTATTGTCATAATAATAATAATAATAATAATAATAATAAAAGAGAATAATAATTACTATAACATAACATAATACAAGTAATAATGATAATAATAATAATAATAATAATAATAATAATAATAATAATAATAATAATAATAACAATAATTATAATGAATCATATGCATGAGGGATGAAGGATAGAGGACAAATGAAAATTCTTACGGGAACAATGGTTGAGGTCCTTGGCCATAAGCCAGGCAAGTGCACGCACCAATTCCGACTTGCCACACCCCTCGTCGCCCACAATGAGAATCGGTTGGGGAATGCGCAGGGCACGAAGAACGAGCTGACACACGGCGAGGGCACTTTGTGTGAACACAAAGGGAACGTCCGGCAGAGACTGTTGCATGAGAGCATCGTCACGCAGCGAAATCGACACGTTCAGTCCAAAGGTCCGCTGAAAAATCTCAAAGACATCGATGCGCGCAGTCTCGTGGCGGAATCGTGAGGCGTACAACGACGCACCGATTCGAGCAAAGACCTCCATTTGACGAGAAGACGCAAAACAGTTGGGGTAAAGACGCGCGTCGGATGCGGTGCGAAGCCACAGGTAGATCCACTCGTTGGTCGGCATGTAGAGACCGTGTTGCCGGACAAAGTTTTCCTTGACAACAAGTCCAATAATGTCCGCCTGACACTGACGGACACGTTGGAGCCACTCGGACTGGTTGGTAAGTCGAGGCGACACATCAACCTGTTGATCCAAAGTAAACTGGAGTGCAAGCTGAATGCGCTCGGGCACGCGCGTTTCCATGACACGAGCAGTTGGGTCACCTACAGCGCCCACTAGAAAGGTGTCTCGATTGAGAGTAAACTCAAAAAGGGGCGCCTTAGCCGGCGCCAGAGCGTGCGTGATGAAAGACGTCTCGGGCCAGCTCTTCCGCGGTGGGTTCCACGCGGCAACAATAAGCTTGGCGAGGTTTTGTTGAGCGGCTGGCGTACGGAAACGCGCCCCGTACACGGCCCATGCCTCAGAAGCAAGTACACTTGGCAGAGATGCGTCGAGAATCGACGGTGCGTTCAGGGCAATCTCGTTCACATGCATTGCCCACTTGATAAGTTCACGAATAGAAACCTATGATGAGCCAGAACAAAGAATATGGATCAAGATATTATATAATTAAATATTATAATAATAATTTTTTTTTAGCGACAAATATAAAAGGATGTGATACCTCGGTGTAGCCGGCTCGCTCGGGAAAGGGTTGCTCGGTGTCGCGCAGCTTGCTAGCGATGAAGCTATGCAACATCTGCATCTGCGTAGCAATATCAAGTGCCAACTTCTGATCGCTAATATTCTGCATCTTCGACGCCACAATGCTCACCCACTCGTCTGCTGGCAGTTCCTCAAAGACAAGTGGCGTAAAGCGGTCAAGAAAGGACTGCGAAAGAGGCTCGCGTGCACCCTTGAAAAAACCTGTGGCAGGGTTTTGGGTGGCAAACAAGCGAAAGGACTCGCCGCGCGTCACCGTCTTGTACGGTTGCTGTTGATCCATGAAAAGAGAAAATATCAGTCGCGAGTCACAAACGCATCTATATAGATGAAAAAAGTAGCGCAAAAAGCCTGCCAACTTACCAAAGCATCGGAAGAGTCGTAGAAACTAAGACTGCCTGTGTCAAGAGCAGCCTCAATGCAGTGAAGAACATCGTCGGGCGCAAGGTTGAGCTCATCAAGCAAGAGAAAGTCGCCACTCTCAAAGGCGAGCGTGAAGTTGCTGCGACGAAAGACAAAGCACTTGCCGGAGGCGTCGCCAATAAGCTCCAGACGGCCTACTAGGTCGTCGTGCGTCATGCGCGACGACATGTTCATGCGATGAAGCTTCTTGCCACGAGCACGCGCTGCCCCGCCAATGGTGGCCGACTTGCCAACGCCCGTGGCGCCCTCGAGCAGCACTGGGTAGCGAGACTGATCAGCCGAGTCGAGCACCTTGTTGAGATTGTGGCGAGTGGTCTTGGTGAGAACAAGGCCACTGGCGACAGCTTGGTCGTTGGTGTCCTCTAGGGCGTTGTCCGAGGACGCTTTGACGGCGTCCTCAAATGAAATGAGACGTGAAAGGCATTGGCGCACAAGTGGAATGGCATCGACTCTGTTCTCGGCGGCGCGCTTGAGAATGTCGGAAAGCTTCTCGAGGTGTTCGTACTCAACGCGAGTGGCATAGCTGCGGGGTGGAGAGTCTGAACCGTTGGTGGACGACAAAGGTGAGCTGAGAAAGACAGAGTCATTGACGTTCAACTCGTGTGTGTTGTCGCGCACGGACTCGGAGGAAGCAGCGGCGCGACCAGAGACATCGAGCGACTCAATGAGGATGCGGGTGCTCTTGACATCAAAATGTTGAAGGAAGGCAACGAGTCGAGCGGCGTTGAGAGCGACGGCCGGATTTGAATGGGAAATGAGAAGGAAGAGGCGAGGAAGCGCGAGGTACAGGGCCTCCTTGACATGCGCGTACACGACGTCTTCCTTGAGGGCACTGAGCAAGAGCGCTAGGAGGGGTGCCAATGAGTGATCGTTGGCGCTCTCGGTGACGGCGAGTCTCTCGGTGACGGCCGCGACCAAGAGACGAGTGGTGTGACTGCTGCGATGGCACAAGAAGATGATGAGATTGCGAAAGTTGCTGGGGACCGTGAGCCACTGCGAGCCAAGAAGAGCAGGCGAAGTGACAATGGGAAAGTCGCCTGCGCAAAAGTGCTCAACAAGTGCATCGTCGCAGTGAGTCGCAGGTGAGGCAACAAGAGTCGCAAGGATGATCACGGCAGTGTCGCGCTGTTCTTGGAAGCCAATGGGGGGACGACGCTCGGCGGCCGTTGAGACGAGCACGGCAACAACAGCTGCGTTGGCGAGCACTTTGGCGGCGATATCGTCGGCCAGCTTGCCGACGACCATAGCGAGGCACTTGAGTGTGTGCAAGCGCAACTCATCGTTCGGTTGGGAGCGAGCCGTGAGTGTAAGTAGGTGCGGCAAAGTCTCGGTGGCGACGGTGCGGTCGTGGGCGAGACAGTGAAGTGCCCTGGATGAGGCAAGAACATCGTTGGCAACACTCTCAACAAGGTTTCGCGGACACGCACTGGTAGGTGTTGTCGCTGCCCACATGACAGCGTTGGCCACTAGAGTCGCCTTGGGATTCAACGTGGCATGGCGCAGGCAAGTGCGAATGGCGTTGGAGAAAGGAGACGCGCCAAAGGCGGCACTTGTGTTCTCGCGATTGCGACTGAGCAGCGAGAGCAGATAGGCCGCATTGAGAGGATCAACGGCGTCGGGGGCGACGCCAATTAGAACTGAATTCATTTCAACAATAAAACGTTGCGCGTCGGAGACTTCAGCGGCCGCTGATAGCGCGAGACTCGACGAGTGCGCGGCGTGCGGACGGAGAGCGTCGGCAATGGCGGACGCTCGTGTCTCTGTGCACAGTGTCACTAGCTTCGCCTTGATGATGGCACGCGCACTCTCGGGGGTCTCATCGGCAGCACCCAGCTTGACAAGCTGCGAGAGCATTTTTGTTGAGAGATCGAGCGGAAAGTCGATGACTGGGTCCGTCTCGAGAGTGCAGAGCCACTCGATGGCCTTCTGGACGAGCAAGGAGGTGCCATTGGTGACAACCCATTGTAAAAAGGCAAAGAGACGCTCACGGAGCAGCAAGGGAAACTTGAGAACGCGCGGGTTCGTCACGATTTTCTGGAGTCTCGTCAGCTGTTGGTCGTTGTTGCAGAAGGCGTCCATGTCGGCGAGCATGACATTTTCGAGCAGTTGGCGCGAAGCATCGCTACGTGGAAGAAGCCCTCGCTCGGCACGGCCAAGCCGGTGCTGGTAAGGGCGTGGCGGGGAGTCGACACAACCGTCGGCCCAGTGCACCGAGGCGACAGTCTCGTTCTCAATGCAAGTTTTGCCAACAAATTCCGTGTCGCTGCCGTTTGGCATCTCCGCAGACTCGATGACGAGGGGCACAAGGTAGCGAAACCAGAGTGCTAGAAGATTCTTCACTTTACCATGGTGGGTCCAGCCGACCCACTTGGCAAGATCGGTCTGCATGAGAAAAAAAAAAAGACAAAAGGGGTGTTGTTGTGTACTCGATTTTACTATTAGTATGAGGGTCTCTCTTACGGTGCGCAGAAGGAAAAGGAGTTGCTGCAGGTCGTCCACGTGGACGCTGCGTAGATTAGGCTGAAGCAAGGCCACACAGACATTGGCATACACGTCGGGGTGGCCACGCAGCGGCTCGAGCAGGCGGTCGCGTCGCTTAAGCGCCTTCTCGACGTCGCTTGAAGCGTCGTTCGCGAATGCGTCGAGGCGTTGCAGAAAGGCGACGAGCAAGGCGTTGAAGGCACACATGAAGGTGAAGTTCTGGTGCATCATGCAGGGCAACACGGCACGCTCGAGTGTCTTGGAGCCTTTCTGGACGTCTTGGAAGTTGGACGCGACGTGAACGCAACGCGCAAGATCCTCCAAACTGACACACACGTCGTGAAGCAAGTCACTCTGATTGGAAAACATGATCTGGATACGTTGAACCTCTGCTTCGCAGCGGCCCGCAAGCGTGTCCATCGCGAACCTGCCCTGCCATGTCGCATTTGTGTCAGAAGGAAAAATAATAATAATAATAATAATAATAATAAAAGACCGAAGACATAATCATAAAAAAGTCTACGGCGGAAGTATTGTGCTGCTTTTTGTTTTTTTTTTTTTGTATAGTTTTGTTGAAGTTTTGTTTGATAGTACAGCTCTGAAGATTATATGATTATATAATGATTGCGAAACACGAAAGGGTCACACGCAACTTGGACAAGGGAAGGGTAGAGGGAAGGGTCAAGGCCTCAAGGGAGACTGAGAGGGGAGGGGGTAGGGTTGTCCAAACACCAAAGTAATGAGAGAAGAGGAAAAGCGAAAAAAGGGAAATGAACACATTGGCACTGAGCTGCCCGCTGCTGTCACCATCAACAACCATGCAGAAAGGCACAGACATCAGATTTGAGATCAGCGAATCAGCGCGGGAGACAAGAGGAGCTTGTTTTAAAGAAGAAAAAAAAAGAGGAGAGATTTTTTTTCGAGATTTTTTTTCGAGATTTTTTTTTCGAGAATTGCATTTGCAGCACAAAGATAGCCGACAGCAAAGCGGGCAAAGGCAGTGATATTTAAGGCACAGCTGGCTGCTTTAATTGCCATTTGGCATGCTGCCGTAGGTTTAAGGAGAAAAGCGGAAAGAGTCAGAGGGAAAAAACGGAGAAAAAACAATTCACATGTGGAAAGGGACAAGAAAGGGTGCAGCAAGAAGCGTATGGGTCCAAGATACAAAGACACATTGTATGGGAAGCATCCCGGGCAAGGGAAGCCGACTGGGTGCATAGATAAGTGACGAAAAGTACAAACGAAGTACAAACCTGTCAAACGAATGTCAATCGCTGTCAGAAAACTGCCCGTCACAATACGCTCGCAAGGAAGGAATTAAAACAAGGGCTTGCGTCGGTGCTTAAAGAGAAAGACTTAAAAGGAAATAAAGATTAAAGTATTCAAAATTCAAAAAATACAATTGTGTGTTGTATTTCTGTTGTATTCCGAAAATACTCACTTTACGGTAGCACACCCCGAAAGACCTCGCGCATGAAATCGACCACGATGGTGATGTACCCGTCGAGTTGATGAATGTTGGCTGCGGTGACGGCGCGCGGAAGCAAATTGTGTAGGACATGGTGCCGCAGTTGGTCAAAGGTGACGGTGCCAGACTGCCGTCCCGTAAGATAGCCACTGAGACGCTGGGCCAGTGCGTCGGCGACTTGGTGATGACAAAAGAACTTCATAATTTGATGTTTGGACTGATCTGGCAGGGAGAACACCAGGTTGGGCTGGCAAGTGCCCGTCTGCACCTGGAGCACAATGTCAAACGGTTCGAGGGAGTCGAAGACGCGCTGCGAGCTGAACTTGCCGAAGCCGTAGACGACGGCGGCCAAGACATTGGGTAGGTTCGCCTCGATGGAGATGTCAAAGTTTTGCTGGTCTTGCGACAAGCAAAAGGTGGACTCGTGCAAACGCAGGGTCAAGGGAGTGCTGTCCTTGTGAAAGATGCTCAGCTGGATTGTTGGGAGATGAATCGATGTTGGCTTTGCAATGGATTCCAACTTGTTAACAACCAAATGATATATGCTGAGCATAACGAGGGCAATGGAGAACCACGCGTGGATGGAGGGAGCGCCAGGATCGAGTGTGTTGACCACGGTGACGTATGCGTAAAGCAACACAGCAGCAGCGGCGCCCTTCAGGGGCGTATGGCTACGTGGAACGCGATGGTACACTTGATAGAGAATGACGGCAAGGAGCAGGACGCTGAGGTGTGTATACCACGAAATGGAGCGGAAAATTGCGGCAAACTCAATGTCGCGAACGTACGCCTTGGCATTGTCGAGCGCCAGGAAGGGCAGCCAGAGCATCACGAGAAGTCCCATCGCAGTCGTGGTGTTCATCATGGCGCTGACGACACTTGCAATCATATTAATCGGCGCGGATCGTAGCACGCTAGCACCGTTGACTGAGCCAACACGTGCGTCTTTGTCGACGCCAGTGGAACTCAATTCGTTGATGCTGCTACTACTACTGCTGCTGAGGCTGCTGCGATTGAATTCCGTCTCGCTCTTCTTGGGAGTGGACGTTGTCGCGGTATGGTGGCCTATGCTTCCCTTGTAGTGGTCGTGGTCGTGGTCGTCCTCGTGATGATGATTGTCGTTTGCAACAAGCACCGTGTTCTCGGTGGAGTTTGGGAAGCACACCTGGTAGGGCAAGCTGTACTTGGCAAGGACGAAGGCGTCGAGGAACGCCGCGACGGTCGCCGTGTGAGGAGTTGGTGCCACGTTGGGGTCTGAAGGACGGATGGTGGTGCTGCTTTCGGTGATCAGCACTTGTATGGCGCGCAGGGTGTTTACAACCATGAGGCTGAGGTCGACGAGAAAGAAGAAGACAAGACCGCTGAAGACGAGTGCCAGGTACGTGACCAAGTCCCACGCGGGCTCCTTGTCCGCAAGCGGCGCAATGCCAACGGCGACCCACGAGCCCATAACCATACCAATCATGTGAAGCGGAATGGTAAAGAGCAACACCAAATAGGTGGTGTTTCGGCCGAGTCGAGCGGACAGGTGATCCGACAGACGTTCCGAGTAGTTCTCGAGCAAATAGAAGGTGAGCTGGACGAGCAGACAGAAGCAAAAGAAGGTGACAGGGCGGTGACGCAAGAGAACACGCGTGACCACGAGCGACGAGCAGTTGTTGACACCAAGACCGGGCGCCACATACGAGATTGGAAGGACCACAAAGGCACCCACCGTCGTCACATAGTCGGCGAGGGGACCGCTGTGGAAGTACATCACAAACCACAGCAGGTACGTGAGTATGTCCGTGAAGTTCATAATAGTCTCCTGCGCAACAATATCCTCCATGGTCGCCTCGCACCATGTGTTTTGCATGCCCGTGCGACGTTGAAGAGATATGAACATGCGCTAATTAAAAGTAAAACGAAAATAAAAATAATTAATATAAAATTAATAATAAAATAATTATTATTATTATTATTATTATTATTATTATTATTATTATTATTATTATTATTATTATTATTATTATTATTATTATTATTATTATTATTATTATTATTATTATT
>CALSCP010001379.1:6235-17537 GCA_943704425.1 Ministeria vibrans ATCC 50519 | reverse complement strand
TAATAATAATAATAATAATAATAATAATAATAATAATAATAATAATAATAATAATAATAATAATAATAATAATAATAATAATAATAATAATAATAATAATAATAAAATTTATATTAATTTATTTATTATTATTATTATTATTATCATTATTATGATTATTATTGTGTGTTTACATATTTTAATGATTCGCCTTCTCATCCTAGAAATGGGGAGACCTTCTCGGCGATTCTTGATTTTTATCGAACGGGTGAACTCATTGTGCCCTCTCACATGCCACGGCGCCTAATTGAAATCGAAGTGGAGTACTTCCAGTTGCCGGTGGACGTGGAGCTTATACCACCGGCGGGCTCGATGCGAGGCGAACTTATGACCCATGTCGCCATTACACGTGCCATGCGCCGCATTGGCTCGACAATTGACTCGTTTGTGCAGGAAATTCTTCAAGAGGTACAACACAAGTATGTTCAACCTTCACCCTAAAGCGTATTGTGGTGTTTTTTGGTAGGCTGAAAATGCCAGTGTACACGGCTGCCACACATGCATCGTTGACATTCCAAAGAATCCTAGGTAAATCGACAGCACAACATAAAAAACAAAGAAACGAACAATGAGAGGTTGGGCTCTTTTTCATCATTATTATTGTAGTTGGAAGCGACTCTCCAGTTCTCACTTGGACACGCGCAAATGTTACCTCAAGTACATATAACCCCATATTTCTACTTGTCTCACCTGATCCCTCTTCTTGCGCTTATTAGCACACGAATATGGTGCCACAACTTTGTGCGCCTCGTCTACACGCAGCTACTGGTCGACAAGGATAACTGTCGGCTCATCTCGCGGCGTTTGCAGGTGTGTCTAAATTATTTTGTTTCTTTATCCTTTGTTGCTAATTGTTTCCCCACCCCATGAAGACTGAGCGCTTCATGTTCCGCTTCTATGAGTACGGTCCTCAATGCTGGAGCATACAATTTTTGCTGTGGGGCGACCGTGACACAACGAGCGTACGCAAACTGCTCACGATGCACAATGAGCACAAAGTCACCGACTGGGGCTCGGAGGAGTTTGTTGCATAGCAGACACAACCCAAACCACATTAACCATAATACATAACAACTAATGAAAAAAAGAAAAAAGAAAGAAAAAAGAAAGAAAAAAGAAACCTAATGTTGCAGTGACAAAATGTGCAATATATATATATGTATATACAAACAAGAAAATCAGTTCATGGTCCCGCGACAGGCGGTGGCGCCACAGCAGCAGGGGATCTTGTCGTCCTCCAGGGGAAGCTGGTAGTCGTACGTGATCTCTTCACCTGCGCGGATCGCCCGTTTGGTCAGTATCACTATGTGCCAGCGTCCCTCAACGCACACCTGCAAAATTTGCGAGTTTTAAGTGAGTCAGACTGTGTGGGTAAAAAGAAACCACACAAATTGGTCACAGTAACAGAAAAAAACAACACAATGAGTGCATACGCGATCGGAGACACAGCATGGATCGCATGAGTGGTTGATAAGACGAGCAGTGCATCCGTCATTGGTCGCATCAATCACAAACTGCTCGTTGTCGTCGTAGCTCCACAGGTATGTTGCGCCGTGGCCCATTGTCGACTCGTACTCGATCTCACGCTTGTCTGCCAACTGTTAGAACACACGCACACACACACACACACACACAAAATAAATAATAATAATCATTATTATTATTTTTAATTTTTCACACTCATCAATTTCTCATATATATCATAACAGAAAACAGTCCCATCACAAAAAAAAAACGTACCGTCTGACGCACCACTTGACCTGTGTACTCCATGACAAGCTCGTTGGCGTGCAAGTCGCAGCGGGCGTACATACCGTAGCCATGGATGCCACTGCGTCCCAGTGTCACCAGTTGGCCCCGTACAGCCGCCATGGTCAGCCATTGTGCGTGAGACAGTGACTCCAAATCGGAGCGAAACACCTAACAAAGAGAGAGAGAGAGAGAGAGAGAGCGAGAGAGAGAGATAGCGAGAGAGAGAGAGAGAGAGAGAGAGAGAGAGAGAGAGAGAGAGAGAAACAAAGTGATAGAGAGAGAAAAAAAGTGATAGAGAGAGAAACAAAGTGATGGAGAGAGAAACAAAGTGATAGAGAGAGAGAAACAAAGTGATAGAGAGAGAGAAAGAACGAGGTAGAGAGAGAAAGAAAGAGGTATAAACGAGAAAGAGAAAGAGGTAGAAAGAGAGAGAGGTAGGAAGAAAGAAGAAGGGAAAGTGAGATAAAAAGCAAAGTGTGAGAGAGAAACAAACGAGAGAGACATACACATACAGTGCAAAAAAGGATAATGAGATGTGAACAAAAAAAAAACACAAGAAAGAGGTGAGCTACTGAATGGGTGTGGGTGATGGAAACGCATCTTCCTTACTCGCTTGTGCTCACAAGTTGGCGGTATCACAACGATGGGTCGTGCATACAAACGCTACACAAAAAAAAAACAATATACAATTCATTTATTGTCGGTGAAGGATTGACCAGTACAATCGGTACCTTTTCAAGGAGAGATGGCTTGCGGTAGCCTTGAGCACGAACACATCCGTCGTCAAGGAGTGCGGGGGGCACAGCGGCAAAGTCGGAGGGAATCCGATTAAATGTGCAAAGCTGCATGAGTGCCTGCTCGCCAGTCCGCTGCAGTGTCTTGTCTGTCACAGTGCGCACTTTTGTAAAGAAGTATGTATAATGTTAAGTGGAGCCAAAAAAAAAAAAAAAACTCAAATCAGTGATGCTTACTGATTCGTCGACGTCCTTTGTATTGTCGCAGAACAGCAAGAATAGGCACATCGAGCGGCTACACAAGCAAACGCAAACAGCCATGTCAGAGCGAGAGAAGCGAGAACCTTACATACCGAATCTGCTGACACTCGCAACGGTATGAGCGACGGTTTGCGCAGGAGACGACGGCCGCAACGGCTGCAGAGGGTCCGTGAGCCAAGAACACAACGTCGCACAAGATCCACGCCAATATCGCCACCTGAGTCAAGCACAATGATAAAAAGTGGGGTGTTATTAAACGAGCGCTGTTACGCTCTCTTGGTGCTTACAGAAACGACACCAGGGAATGTTGGCGGCCGAGCAGAGGGACCAGATATGGGGTTCGTGGAATAAAAATGGACCAGGCATGCCGAGACGCGCCGCATCCGGCACCGGCTCGAGCCACCATTCGTCCGGGAGCTGCGCAAAGCGATCAACCGCCTGCCCCCCAGCACACACACCGGTCGTCTCGCTGCCACTACTTACAGGCGCCAAAGTCTCGCTCTCCGTACTCGGCGAATGACCTTCAACGGCTTTGCAGTCGGAGTTCCAACATAGAGGGTCCTCTCGTCCCAGTGCACATCGTCGTCTGTCATGCTTGCCTCGGTAGAGACGTCGCTTTGAGCGAGCGGGCCGATTGTCGTCACTGCCAGCTGTCTGCTCGAGGGGACGCTTTCTTTGACGTCGGTGTGGTGTCAAGTCGTTCCCCGTGTCGTCTTGGAACCGCAAAGGACAGGACACGTTTCGTCGTAGACGTCTGCGCAGCTGTGCGTCGTCCGTCTCGGCCACGACCGCTTCGCTGGCGTCGTCGGTCCAGGCATTGGATGTGTCATCATTGCCCTCGCCGCAAATGTCACCACACATTGCTCCGTCAAAAACGCTCTGTTGTTGCTTGTCCACAAGCGCATTGAGAAGGCGACTAGTCTCGAGCATCTCTTCGTAAATCTCCGCGACAGGTCTGTTCTTGGGTTGGTAGTGTCGTCGTCGATGACAACGTGATGGTGGCGGTGACGGTGAATCTGGTGTTGTTGCTCGTTGTGGTTGTGGTGCGGTGACCAGAGCGACATCAGTGGCTGAGGTTTGAGCTTGATGAGTGGTGCGACGGAAGATGAGACGAATTTTCGGCATAATCGCTGCCGATGGGGGGGTATCAAGTGATGCGGGCAATATGCATTCCCAATTTCCATCACGGCCGTGCGAAAAAGAGTCACAGTCGCCCTTCGTTGTCTCATCGGCCGACGAATCTCGCAAGGTGTCGTTTGCCGGCAAACCACGTCTGCGCTTTGTCGCCGACTCCTCCTTGCGCCGCCTCATTCTTCGTCTGACCTCTTCCATGTCCTCAAAATCGTCATCGTCGCCGTCGCCGTCGCCGTCGTTGTCGTTGGCGTTGTCAGTGTCGCGAAAAGGTTTCGGTTTGGTCGAAATGGAAGTCGTCGCTGCCGTCGCTGCTTCCGTCGTCTCTGGGACTGCAGGGCAATGCAACGGCATCCTTACGTCGCTCGGCACAGACCCGGTACCGTTGGGAGGTATTTGACGAGCCGAGTCAGCCTCGAAAGGAAAAGGACAAGGAGGCGATTTGGCGTCTGACGACAAGGCAGAAACTGATCTCCGAAAAGGCGCCTCGCTACGCTTCAAGGCACAGAGTAACTCAAGCGAGTCGAAGTCGTCCAGGTCTTTCTCATCGCCACCTCTGTCGCCCTTGATCGAGGCTCCCATTCGCGAAAATCGCGCTTTTGCGGGTCGTCTTCGTCGAAAAGTCGACGACGTCACTGCCGACGCCGCCAACTCCACTTCCATCACAGTGAGTATTCGTGCGTGTCTCTACAATCTATCCACACGAATCACTCTCACTAGGCTATGAACCAGAAAGAATTAAGAAAGTATGGAAAGTTTGGAATTTGAAATTTCGAAATGAGATACTCAATGTCGTACACAAAACTGTGTGTGTGTGAAACAAAGAGCAGTGAAAGAGCAGTACAATACTTCCATGGTTCTACCGTAAAAAACGTGAGTAAACGTCTAGACAAGTAGACATAAACAAGACAGTAGAGTGAGTACTTATTCAGTACTAGAGTAGACGACTGACGCGAATGTCTCAAATCCCATAGTATTAATTATTAATTACAGTCACCAGATCTACAACAAAAACACATGTGCAATCGCTATCCAGTGAGGCTACTAAGGTAATTGCAATGCACAAGAATACTTAGAAGAAGAAGAAGAAGAAGAAGAAGAAGAAGAAGAAGAACAACAACAAGGAATAATAGTACCACACACTGTGACCTAGCTAGAAGTATGATTATTAATTATTTAATACACCTCACACACTTATTGATTATTAAATACACCTCACACACTTATCCCTTGTGTCGAGTGATTCCGGCTCAACGCTCTGATGCTATGAAAGGCGTGTTCGGTGTCTGGGTTGTCTCTGGTCTCACTCACAGCATGTGACTGTGTGTCGATATAGGGCCATTGTGGGGGTGTGAAGTGGAAGGTGTCAATACGGTGTCGACTGTTTAAGCGACTTGCCGAGCTAAACGTCATACCTGCGGGGCGCTTTGGTGATACACTGGGCAGGTAGTCAGTTGCAAGATGGTTAATCTGCTAGCAGCTTTATGTGATTATTTGTACGTTGATGTCGCCCCCTTGACGAACACTTGACGAATGATGCTTACAATTCGGTTTTAAAATTTTAATTTTCTTTATTTTCATATTTTTCAGTGTGCTCTGCTGCTGTTTTCTCCAGCTACCAGTGTAATCCTACACCCCTTCCATCAGCGTAAAACCTCTTGCACGTCTTCACATCCAGACGGATACCGGTAGCTCTTTTTTGCTAGGCCGATTTTTGTTTCGGTGAAACAAAAATGAAATCTGCTCTGCTCTGGATCACGCTAGTCAGCTGTCTGTTTGGTAAGCGGTTGTTCCCCCATGCAAGACAGAGAGTTGCATAGACAATCAAGAGCGAAAAGATGGGATGACTGTGTGACGTATACACATTCGGTCGCACACCAAATCTTGCGCTCTGCAGCAGCAGCCCTTGCCTTCCCCCCGTCCACCGTGTGTGTTCATCCCACTGTAGTGTTAAGAAACAAAAACGCCGCCAATGTGCACGCTCGCCTCTCGAGCTGTCTCAACGGAATCTGAAATGCCCTGGAATTTCACGTCACATTCCACGATTGCCTTGTCGTTCTTCCCCTCCTCCCTCCCACCCACGCGACTTCATTTCGACGTCGCTCGACGCCTCACTCCATCCATTTCGGGGGGCCTTCCTCATTATTGCTCTGGCTGTGAAATGATCCATGTCTTTCCACTCTATCCACCTCACTGCAAACAGTCATTTCAAAAAAAAAAAAAAAAAAAAAAAAAAAAAACTCCGCATCAAAACGAGCTGTGTTTGGATGTTACATGCGCACCTTGAATGCGAAATGCGAGGAGCTCGTTGAAGCGGTGGCGCTCAAGAAGAAGGTTTCGCTCAACTGTCGCGCGATGACTGACATCAAGAATATCACTCAGATCATTCATGGTCAGTTGGCTACGTAAAAAGAACGACTGTCAAAAGCAAGTCAAAAAACAAGAATTGAGAGAACAGTCGTGGTTACCAGTCAACACAAAAGTCTGGGTCAAACTCGTCGGGCACCGGTACCAGGGAGAAGAGGAGTTCGCTTTGGCTAATAGACGGACGCGCTACGGGCTCTTCCATCGCGTAGCGATCAACAAGTTCGTCGCCTTCTTTCTGAACAGAAGGGAAGCGCGAGACATCAACGGAGAGTTCAACTTTGGCTTCACACTGCGAGTGTTCCGGCATGAGCAGTGCCGACTCGATGGCGCCGTCCAGGCTGTCGGCGTCCTTCAAAAACGCATCCACGGCTGCCTGATCAAGCAATAGCTCGTCGTCCGTTTCGTTCTCATCCTTTCCTTCGTTCTCGTCAATGCAAACATCTGTGGAAGGTAAAATGCATCAGGAAACAAAACAAAAAAGCCAAAATGCTCACACTTCATCGCATTCTCCACGGTCATGAGGGTCTCGTTGGACGAGTAAGGCACGCAAACCGAAGGTAGTTCAAACATATCCACCTTTTTGTACACTGAGTAGCGGGGTCCATCGAGAAGGAGTGCGCTACAGGCGGCGTCCAAGTCGTCATCGTCGTCGTCGTCGTCGTCGTCAGCCCACTTCTCGAGTTGCATTCCGTCAAGCTGCACACTCTGCACGATGTAGGCATCCGCGTCAAGTTGAAGACCGCTTGAGTCGTCGACAAACGGGTCGGTGACGGAAAGGGGTACGGAGCGTGCGAGAACGGCGTCGAACATGGCCGAGGGCAAAAGTGGTGGCGGCTGTCGCGTGAGTGGCTGTTCCATACCGTAGCGGCGTGTCAACGACAAAGTCGGCGCAATGTCTCGCTCAAATAGAGGGCTTGAGAGGTCATTGTCGTCGTGTGCATCTAAACAACACACAAAAAAGTGAACAAGATTGTTATTATTATTGAATAATTAATATTGATCCTGACTTGTCTGGGCTTCATCGAGTAACAAATCTGAAGTGTCAACTCGACTAGACTGATCGTGAGAAACCCAATCCCACTGCAGTATATCCAGAGGCTCTTTTCCTTCGTCAATGTCGTCCAGCGTAAGAACGGGAGCTTGAACTATATCGTTAGGTAGTCGAGAAAGGGGGATGAAAAAACGGCGCCACAATGCTCACTGAATCATTTCACCTCTTGCCACCGCCTCATCCACGGTCGACCGCACCGAAACTTTATCACCCACACGTAGCAAAGGCGGCACAGACATGACATAGTGACTCGTCACAACATTGCGACGCTGGGACTTCTACACCGAAAGCAAGGTAAAAGAAAAACGAACTGTAAATGAAACGACTCTCTCTTTCTCTCGAGAAATCACTGTCACTAGACTGTGACGATAGAGAACCGCAGTAAAAGGAGTAATCAATAATGGCATTAGGGACTCCAGCTGTGACAACGCAACAGAACCAATTCAAACAGCCATTTGAAACGTCTTTTTGTCTCACTCCACAACTGAGCGGGACCAAACACCCGAGTCAACATTGCACCGCATTAATTATCATTGGTACAGTGATGCGTTGACGTAGGAGCTGCGACGACTCGTTTGACGGGAGAGGGACGTCTGATTGGTTCATGTTTGTGTTTCGTCTCAAACACGTTTCGTTTTTTCTTCTTTTCATCGGGGAGTTTTTAATATTATTCATGCCCTACCCGACGGGGATCACCAAGGTACCGCACAGGCATTAGATCACAGCACAGCTATACAAAAAAAGAAGCAAAAAAATTTAAAAAAAAAAAAATCAATCGATAATTAATATTGATATTTGCACTGTTGTGGTATGTAATTAGAAAAAGCAAAATTAAAGAGCGACAGGAGCCGAAGAGAGTGGATTGGGTCCTTTTACTTGGTGAAGAACGGCTTATAAATAATATGTATTACAAGTATAATAATATGATCTTCATTTATTTCGATCAAGGAGTCAAACTGAAACGAAAACCGTACAATTTATTAGCATCATCAAGACGATAATCTGTTGGTTTGGTTGGTTTATTACACAGTACTTTTCACTAGCAAGTGTCGTCAACATCGGCGACTGCTTTGAAGACGGAGCCTGCGATGCTGATCAGATGGCTCATGAGGGAGTCACAAATGTGTGCGTTGGGTTGGTCGATATCGAGTGCGCCATTGAGGATAACGAGACCGCGGAGGCCCTGCAGGTCGGCCATGAGCGGGTTGGTGTTGATGACAAGGTCGCCGCCAACGTAGACGATGTTCTCGAGGCCGTCAACGTTGGTGAGAATGGCGTTGTTGGTGATGACAAGAGAGCTGCCCTGGAAGTTGGCGGGTACTTGAGTGCCGACGGCGGTGCACGTTGCAAGTGCAGCAATGGACGTGAGCTTCGGGTGGTTGATGACGACGAGCGAGTCGGGCACGGTGAGCAGATTGAGACCATAAAGGGAGACGAGTTCGGCGTCCCCCGCCAGACGCAGCTTGTTGGTCACCTGCATGGTCGGATTGAGTCCCGTGAAGTTGACCACGGCGTTGCACGAGTCGACGCGGAAGTCGCCAACCGTCTCGAGCGAGTCGAGTCCCTCCATTGAGGTGATGGCGTGCATGTTGAACAAGTACAGGCGATTGCTGATGCTCTTGAGGTTCCCCATCCCTTGCATGTTTGTGATTTTGCTGTTGGTAAAGGCTTGGAAGGAGTTGCCGATTGTCTCAACCGACTCGAGGCCGGCAAAGGACGTGAGCGAAACCGATTGAAGCGTGAGATCACCGCCGACGGCGTGGACGCCCACGAGGCCCATGACGCTCGTGGACGCAGCGGAGTAGGAAAACGATCCGGACAATGTGCAGGTGTAGCGGTTATCGCCGTTGGCACAAGATGTGCCGCTGGGACACGGTGCGGAGGCGCACTCGTCGATGTCGACACAGCTTTGGTTGTCGAAGAAGGTGCCGGGCGGACAGGCGCACTCGTAGCCGCTGATGGCCGTGCCGTTGTAGCACACAAAGGGAGGCGTGCAGGGAGAGCATTCACAGAGATCGCGGCGCGGACAGCTGTACGACGCGACCGCATCGACGCACAATTCGACGGTAGGGTCGCACGGCGACGACGCACACTCGTCAATCTCCGATAAACAGAGCTCGCCGGTGTATCCGGCGGCGCACGCACACGCAAAGTCGCCCGAGGCCACAAGGGCACAGGTGGCGCCGTTAGCGCAGGGAGAAGACAGGCAGGGTTTGGGACAGGCGCACGAATTGAAGATGGCGGTGAGTTCGTCGATGCGAGCAACGAGCGACGCGAACTCGGCGTCAGCGTCCGCTTCCGTGATAACCTGGGCGTCTCCAACGTACATCTTGCCATTCACGTGCACTGTGCCGTCCGTAACGACGTGTAAATCGCCATTTTCGTTGCGACTGATACAAAAAAAAAAAAAAAAAAAAAAAAAAAAAAAAAAAAAAAGAAGGCAAGTCAGTCAGTCATCTTCCAATCAACAATAACAACATGTCTCCTCTTCTTCTTTTTTCTCTAGGCATACAAGTCAACTTCAGCACGAGTACACAATAATCCTATTGAGAGGACGGCTAACTGAAGGAGCATCGGAATACAAATGGATAAATGAAGTGACAAGAAATTAATTGAATGAAAAGTAATATAGCCCCAAGAAAATGGTTAGAAGGAGTTTTTGGAGCCAGGAGCACCCATGGACGAATAAGACGACGCTCTCGCAGCAAGCGTACGAAGAATTCGATGAATTCCAAAAATAAGGAAAAGTAAAAGGAGAAAAATCGAGAGCTGCACTCAATATGTCAAACAAGGACAATATACAAAACAATGAGCAGCTCAATACTTCCGCCGTAGACTTCTAGACGAGGTTCTCCCGAGAGAAGCCCTTATAAATTAGAAGAAGAAGAATACAGTACAAAGCACGCAAAGACCCTAGGGACATAGGAGACACATAACAATATTAAAAAATAGAAGCTGCTTGATCGTACCAGTGACTCCGTATAACTAACAATCAATTTTTGTAGCAAAAACTCATCCTGGTCGACTTCTATTGTGTTGAAATATAATTCGAATGTTCAGCCGAAACAAACACCAACAGTTATGCATTGCGTGGCGTCACTTGGATTCAACAAGCGTACGCCAATAGAGGCAAAAAGATTTTGTGGAGAGAACGGTTGCGACATCGTTTTTACAGGGCCAAGATCGACTGTCGATGTCGACGTCGGAACTATTCATTTTTTCCGTCCTTCAAACCCCAAAGAGTCAAGACCCTCAAATATTATTATTATTTAAAAAAAATTCTAATTATTTTGACACTTTTTTTTACTCTTACCACCCACTAATTCTACCATGAGCCACACTACTACTACTGATGCGTCAGTCATCACCTTTATAGCAAAGACAAACGACGTTGAGTTGATCTTTGCCTCTGTCAAGGTTTGTTCTTCCGCACCTCAACTCCCACCCACTCTCGGCCTGGCCCCCGCCGGTGCCGCTTCATTTTCTCTTGCAACGCGTGTCCGCTATTAGTGTTGTGCTTTTGCATGTATTTTTACCTGGTGTGTTAGCTTTGTCTGCTGGGTTTTGGCGTGTCGAACACTTTCGTTTTCGTCCGAAGTTCAACGTTCGACTTTTATTTTATGTTTTATATTCTCATAGGAGGCAGAGCCTACGTCCTTTCGATTTGAGGTTACCTCCAAGAATGAAGCCAAAGAGGCTTCCGTCACTTGCGGTAAGCTAGAACGAATGCAAGGATTATTTTTGTGAAGAAGAATTTTTTCGACGACAATAATAATAATAATAATCAGCTGATTTTTGTGTCAATAATAATAATAATAATTATTATTATTAATAATAATTAATATATATTTTTTTATTTTTATTTTGATGTTGATTTTATGTAGAGGGTACTACCAAGACTGCGCTGGAAAAGGCTTTCAACGATCATTCAGTGGACGCGTCAAAAATCATCAAGTTTACGATGGAG
>CALSCP010001374.1:0-19877 GCA_943704425.1 Ministeria vibrans ATCC 50519 | reverse complement strand
TATTATTATTATTATTATTATTATTATTATTATTATTATTATTATTATTATTATTATTATTATTATTATTATTGTTATTATTGTTATTATTGTTATTATTGTTATTATTGTTATTATTATTATTATCATTATTATCATTATTATTATTATTATAATCAAAATATTATAGCTTTCCTTAGCTCCTTTGAGGAGCTCTTCATTTTCTTTCTTGAATTGTTGCAGAGCTTCTTTCTGGGTGTCGTTCTCAACGTCCTATGAGAATTGTTTAGTAGGACTCGTATACGATATTGTGTGTATAATATAATTAGGACTCCAGCGTGATTGAAACCTTGCTCTTGAGCTGGTCTTGCATCGCCGCAAGCTGAGCATCAAAGCGCGCTTGCATCTCAGCAATCTTGTCGTTGAGTTTCTTGTTTTCTTGGTCGCCCTTCTTTAGCGTTTCTCCGCTGCTCGCCAAGCTATATAATATAATAAATATTATTAATGATAATTATTATTAATAATTATTATTAATTATTAGTTCTGTTTCATTTTTCACCTTGAACGCAGAGCAGACACTGTCTCCATATGATTCTTTCGACTTTTCTCCACCACTTCAGTCTGAGCTTTTTCGCGCTCAAGGCTCCCCTGCAATTCTTCTTGGATTGAGCCGAGTGACTTTTCAAGCGTTTCTAAACGATAACATAAACGAGAATAGTATTATGAGGATATGGACGCGTTGACTGCCAACCTAAAATTTAATAATAATAAGAATCGATAATTATAAGACGTATTGTTTTTTTTTTTTACCCTTTTCGGCCTGGAGTAATTTTTCCGCGTTCGCTTTCTCCTCGAGCTCCTTTTGCACCTTTGCACACTCGCCTTGCACCTTCTCCAGCTCAAGACCCACTGAGTCACGCTCTTGTTCCAGTTTTCCAAAGGCAATCCTCATTGCGTCCGCCTTCTCTTGCGACAGCGCTTCACCCGCCGTCTCTGATCATGAGAAAAAAAGAAAAAAAGGTCAGTAAAATAAAACATCTATATTCTTGTCTACTCCTGAAAGGCCTTACTCTCCTTCTCCAGCTTCTCTTTGGCCTCCTCGACCATCTTGAGTCGCTTAACAAGAGATTCCATCTGAGCAAGGCGTTCTTGGTCTTTCTGCTGAAGAGCCTCTTGAACTTTCGCTCCTGGATAAATAATTTTTCATAATAATTATCAATTATTTCGTAAAAAACTTTCTCTATTTTTCTATACCCTCTTGTAGGTCGCCTTCAACTTGTCCAATTTTGGTGCTTAGATCTCGAATGTAGGCAGACATGCGTCGAACTCTGCATATGTATGTAACATCAACATTAAGGTTATTGCTATTATTTCTGTTGCCTTATTGTGATTGTGTGTCTTTTCCTCTTCTTTCTCCTGACTTACGCAGTGTCAATTTTCGCTCGACTGCTCTCTTCCACCACAAACTTCTTTTCCAATCCCGTTTTTTCCGCCTTGAGACGAACCAATTCAACACGCGTCGACTCCAGGGCACTTGTCTTCACCACCAGCTCTTTTTCCTGAAACATTGAAAAATACGTGTTTTTTTTTTTTTTTTTTTTTTTTTTTTTTTTTTTTTGCATTTTTCTTCATACCGCCACTGCGAGCTTTTCCTAGCAAACCAAGCAAGCAATACCACGGAAATATACATTAAAAGAGTGTTTTAGCTTGCATGCGTACGCTATCAACCGTTGCCGGGTTCGTACTTGAGCAACACGTCCCGTTTCGAGAACTCGGTCGACGCCATCTTGCAGAGCGTTGAACTGGTCGGTGCGCGACGAGACGCTCAGTTGCTGCTGATGCTGATGCTGAGTCAACTCCTTTGTCTGCACCATGGGTGCCTTAGAAGCTGTGTAGGTCGTTAGAGGTGTACGCATGCCGGTAGAAAGACCTGATAAAAAGCGGATGAGCATTTTTGTGACGAAAAAGTAGAAGAAAAAAGCGATGAGCATTTTTGCGACGAAAACGTAGAGGAAAAAATCATAAACGAAAATAATCGTCGTTTCAATGAAATAAAGCATTGCTCTTTGCCTACTATCACTAATAATTATGCGCTGAGTTCTTTGAAAAGAACGGAGTGGCATTTACCTTCCTTGTTTTGCGTGCGTGGGGGTTGCGAGCGTAGCTGCCGAGCCAACGTCGCTGCGCCAGCTGCATCGATAGCCGCTGCGGACGGGATCTGCGCCGTCACGGATGTCTTAAGCGATGGATTGGTCAGGGATGCAAGCGCGGCGCCGTTGGAAGGACGCGACAGGGGACTTTTCGAGGATGGAGCAATCATGAGATTCTCAAAGCATTTTGGGTAGCTTCGTGCTTTAGGCGTCAGCTGCGCCTGTGGCATTGGCTCCTGCTGTTGCATTGATGACATTGCAACAGAGAAAGGTGAGGAAAAAAAATAATTGGCAAAAAAGTTAATTTTAATTAATTTAGTATAATAATTATTATTAATAATTATTATTATAATTATATTATTTTAGTAACAAAGATCCCTTGATCGTTGGACAATAATAATTATTATTAATTGATCATCATACTTTATCACGAGCTAAACTAATGCTTATGTATAATAGTAACTATTATTGCTCTTGTTATTAGTATTTTTGTTGTTGTTGTAGAGTGGTTCATTGTTGCAAAGAAAAGAGGAGAAAAAAAAAAGAAATCAGTAGTCGCAGACTTCGGGGTATGTGCAACCATCACGCTTGATGATGAGGTTGGCACACCAGTGGCCACAGCGGACACACTCGTCAATGGGCTTGCCCAGGGCCAGCTGGGCCAGGAAGCCACCAACAAAGGAGTCACCAGCGCCGTTGGTGTCGACAATGTTCTCGGGCTCAATCGGGATGACGGGGTACTAATGCACGAGAAAGGGAGAGAGAAAGAAACAAGGCGATGCAGAGAAAAGAAGGAGAAAGCAAGTCAGTGCTTGCCAGGCTGGGTGTTGAGTGTTTAGTAGTACTTGAGTAGCCTTGCCGTCCACGACGACAATGGTGGGCTGCGCACCCTGCGTGTACACGACAATGCGCGAGCGCTTCTCGTTCTTCTTCGGGAGTGCGGCCGTGCGCAGCGCAATCGCCTCCACGTCCGTCTCCTCCCAGCCCTGCGCGGTCGCAAAGGCGGTCGCCTCGCTCTCGTTGCCAAAGATAATGTCCCAGAACGGCGACATCTTGTCGAGGGCCTCCTTGAAGAACTGCGGGATGAAGGGCGCCGCAAGGTTCATCATGAAGAGCTTGTTGGCCGAGAAGGCCTCCTCGGCCACAGCAAGCGCACTCTCAACCGACACGGTCAAGAAGAAGCCAGCAATGTACATGAGGTCAGCCTAAATACGACAACAACAACAAACAAACAACCAAAAACAAAAAAAAATCAGAGCCAGAGTTGCATGTGGGTGGGTGGGTATCTCTCCCCGTACGTTCTTGACAAGATCCCACGTCTCGGGGCGCTTCAAGTGCTCAATCTTGTAGTGGTTCGCGGCGGCGAGGTTGGCCACAAGCGAACGTTGTCCGTGTCCGGTGACGAGGACGGCGCACGTCCCAGTGGGTTGCTCCGCATCTTCGAGGTACACTGCATTGACCCCATCGGCCAGCGCACAGTCAGACAGCTTCTTGCCAAAGTCATCCGACCCAATGCAGCCGACGTACGAGCAGGCACGCGGCGTCTTCTGCAGCACCCACTGTAGAACAGTAAATCAAACGGAGTGTGCGTGTGTATGAGTGTCAGGTCGTGATAATATGGTACTTTTATGATAATCATCTCTTCGTTTTTTTTTCTTTTTTTTTTTCTTTGTACCTGTGCGATGCGAATTGTGTTCTGAGTGCTTCCACCGGCAATGTAGCTGACTTTGTGGTTGGCCACGAGCTCACCGTAGCTGCAAAGAAGGACGGGATAAGTGGTGGGGACGCGGCCGAGCGATGGGTTGCGAGGAGGATGGGAAGGAGAGAGAAAGAGAGAGAGAGAGAGAGAGAAAGAGAGACAGAGAGAGTTTGGCAAAATGCCGCACGTGCAAAGGGTTCTTACATGGGCACGTGCTTTTCCTCGGCAAGGATGGCATTCTCAGCCTTGAGGTCGTATCTACGCACAGCGGGGTCAGACGAGCCGTGGATGGCTCAACGCACACGATGAGGTCAAAGTTGGCTACTTGGCAAGAAATTTCTCATCGACGTGCGCCGAAATGTCGAGCAGGGGGTTGCCCATGCCGTAGATAGCTCCAACCTTGGCCATTTTGTGTATTGTGTGATATGTGGTGAAGGAAATGTAAAAAAAACCTGAAAAATAATTTTTGATCTTTCGAGTTGCGGCTTTCCTAATGGTTGATCGAGTCAATTGGTTTAGAACACGTTACACGTATATGGGAAATTGGGGATTCGGTAAAGAATAAAGATGCGATCTATCTTTTCTATCTGAACTTTTGTGTTGTGAATGAAGTTTCACTTTAGAACATGTAGATGGGGTTGGATTCGGTGAAGATGCGCTGCTCCTTCTCGATGCAGGCGCGCAGAGGCTTGGAGAGATGGAAAATGTGACGGTGGGTGATGCCGTCGTAGTACTTGAGAGAGGCGGCCTTGTCGCCCAGGCGCTGTTGGATGCGCGCGTCAATCTCGTCAATGTCCGTTGACGGCGTGAGCAGTGTCGGCACTGTGCCGTTCCAGCACATGTGGAAGCCCCACGGGTCGCCAAAACTCGGCACCTCCGAGACATATCCATACACACCTAAGGAATAATAATAAAAAAAGGAACGAGCGTGTGAGACGGTGTGTGGTATTGTGTATGACTGTTTGCCCTGCACTGTACCATCAAAAGAGGCGCGAAGGGTCTTAGCAAGGACGGAGAAGGTCTCTTCGAGCTGCATAACCGAGCCAGCACCCGACTGCGTCACAAACACTCCGTTGTCACCCAGACACTTCTTCACTGTCGTCTGAAAACAAAAGGACACAAGTGTTACTCAGACACACACACACACACACACACCTCTTTTCCCTCCTCTCATCACTCTTTGTTTCTTTCTCGCTCCCTCCTCTCTCTCTCTCTCTCTATTGTACCGTGTAGAACTCTTGCGTGTAGAGGAGCCATCCGGGGCCGGCCTCGATCGGATCGCTAATGTCCATGATGATCACGTCAAACTTCTCCGTCGTGTTCTCGAGCCACGCTTTGGCATCCTCGTAGAACACCTCAAAGCGCTTGTCCTCCCACGCACCATCGCCCCACTCAGGCATCTGTACCTGGCAAATCTTGCACACCTCCTCGTCAATGTCGACCATGACGACACGCTCCACTGACGAGTGCTTGAGGATTTCGCGTGCCGTTGCGCCTTCGCCGCCACCGCCGATAAAGACCGTTCTCGGGCACGGGTGCGACATCATCGCGGGGTGCACCAGCGACTCGTGGTAGTTGGCCTCGTCCAGAGCCGCGCTCTGCGTGTGGTGGTCCAGCACAAGCATCTTTCCGTGCGGCGCAGTTTCGACAATCTGCCGAAAAGACACCAAAACAGCATTTCCGTCAGAGCCGAAAGGCGCACACTCTCATCAGAAGACTTATTCAATCTTACCTGTACATCCTGAAACTTCGACTTGCCCTAAACGTAACGAGGGAGCAAGAAAGAGAGAGAAAAAAAAGCGAGGTCAAAAATGATCGAATGCATATTTTTTATTGTCGCGACGCGTGTTGCCCTGGAAACGTGCCGGATTCGTTGGAAATGAACCCGCCGCAGGAGTACACAGCAAGCAGTACACGCAGCGTGCACGGGATTCCTTTCGCTTTCGACATGTGTACCTGGAACGTGAGTTTTTTGAGCACCGTCGTGATGTACATGTCGTCGGTGATGTGCTCGACAAAGTGCATGCAGGGCTTTTCCTTGGCCATGATGAATGTGGTGTGCGTTAAGAGGATGTAAAAAAAAGAGAGGCCAGTGGAAATGCCGAAATGGGGTTTGATCGAGAAGATAGGAAAATTGAATCAATTCACTCATCTTGAGCCTTTGGCGTCCATCTGCCTCCGGAGTTGCTGTTCAGTGTTCACTCACTCACACACTGAGCACTCTTTCTCTCTCTCTCTCTCTCTCTCTCTCTCTCTCTCTCTCCCCCCCCCCCCCCCCTCCCCTCTTCTCTCATCGCTTGGACCATGCAGGACGCAACGGGGGCGTGGAAGTCAGGCAACCCCATCTCAAAGCGATCGTCCAAGGACCTCTCCCAAGACCGCCTCCTCTTTATCGGCGCCAATCTCGTTGGCCTGCGCGTTCATGTGCACACCCGGTCGGGCGTCCGCTACGCCGGTCTCTTCCAGTCGCTGAATATGAATGGCAAAAAGGGTCTTGGCGTTACGCTTCTTATGGCGCGCACACTGGCTCCCCAAGGCACCCCCGTAAGTGACCGCTGTCTCGTGTGCGTGATCATCCGCACAGTAGACCATCTTTATCGGTGAATGCCGCTTGAAGCTCTGTATTTCGTTCACTTCACCCGTTTGTTCGTCCCTTTGATTTTTTTTTTCTTCTTAAACTCTCTCCTCACTCGAAAACCCGACTGTTTCATGCGGTTTAGGGAGTCCCATCGGACGCGTGTGTGGGCAAGTACATTACCGAGTTGGTCGTGTCCCCCGAAGACCTTGTGCAGGTGCGTCAATTGTGCGAAAACGAAACGCGCAACAAGAATAATATTTTTTTTCTTCTTTTTTTTCCGTCTGTGTTTCTTTTACGACCAAAGATTGTTGCGGAGAAGGTCGATTGTAACTTTGCGGTGAACGCGAGATCTTCGACAGGCAACAGCGGCAGTGGGACGGGGGCAGGACACACGAACGAGGCGTTTCGCACTGACACTGACATTAGTCGTACGCGCAACGACAAGCACCAGCGGCAGCTCACACCGTGGCAGGCGGACGACAGCGGCACTGCTAAGTCGCCAGGCGCGAGTGATGGTGGTGGTGGTGGTGGTAGCAGCGGTGTTGGTGGTGGGCTTATGGATATGTCGCTGGACGGTGGCTCGGGCAAGACTCGTTGGAGTGCCGAGGAGATGTTTCGGCTGCACGAGAAGAAGTTTAAAGTGTCGTCGACGTTTGACGAGAACATCTACACCACACGACTGGAGAACGACCTGTCGTCGGAGGCAGGGCGCGAGCGGGACCGGGAAGCACAGCGATTGGCGGACGAGATTCAGCGGGAATCGGCGGGTGGGAATGTGCATTTGGCGGAGGAGCGCGGACAGCGCGTGACAGTTGCACTCGATGAGGAGGACATGTACTCGTCGGCACAGCGGGTCCCTGTTGCGGCTGCCGGGTCGAAGTATGTACCACCGGCGTTGCGCGGCAAGGCACAGGGCAAAGGGGCAGCCAAGAAGGTCGAGTTAGAGGAGAAGGAGGAGAAGGAGGAGAAGACGGAGAAGACGGAGAAGATGGAGAAGGAAGAGAAGACAGAGAAGACGGAGAAGGAAGAGAAGACGGAGAAGACGGAAGAACCAAAGGTAGAGAAGGAGAAAGAGCTTGAAACGGAAAAGGAGAAGGAAAAGGAGGAGACGGATATGGAGGTAAAGAAGGATGTGGTACAGGAGGGAGCGAGTAAGGCGATTGAGACGGAGAAAGAGAAGACCAAGCTCAAGCTGAATCCTGCTGCGGCCGAGTTCCGTCCGACCTTCCTTGCAACGCCTCCGGCCGGCCTGCCAGTTCCAAACCCGGCTATTGCAGCGGCTGTTGCGGCGGCTGTGCTTCCTCCGTATCAGCAGCAACAGCAGCAGCAGCAGCAGCACCATCACCACCACCACTCTCACCATCCGCAACATCCCCACCACCAGCAGCAACAGCAGCAGCTCTCACAACCACACTTTCAGCAGCAGCAGCAACACCAATCACACCCGTCTTTTCAGCAATTTGCTCCGCCTGTCTTTCAGCCGCCGCCTCACCTCTCCTTCGACATGTTCCAGCAGCAACAACAACAACATTTCTTTGCTCAACAGCAACAACAACACCAGCAGCTACAGCAGCAACAGCAGCAGCAGCAACAACAACAACAACAACATCAACAGCAGCCACCCATGTTTGCATCTCCCGTCAACCCTCAGTTCCAGCAGATGCCCCCACAGGCCTTTGGTTTTCCCTCCACGATGCCTCCTCAGCCGCCGCAGCCGGCTCAGCCTCAGCCACCCCAGCCGCGACCGCAACCTCAGCCTCAGACTCAACCTCAAGCCCAAGCACATCCCAACCCTTATCCACAGCAAATGATGCGCCCCCAGCCTCCCATGTGAAGAACGAAACAAAACAAGAACAAATGAAATTCCATTTCCCATAAATCCCATTCCTTCAGAATTAGTGCAAAATGCCAAAATTCAATCTGAAATCGAATTTCAATTTTTCTTGTATCTTGACCTCATGTCAACCCTGATTGGACTCTTGTTGGGTGTGTGGTGTCTGATCGCACCGATTGTTTCAGCGCCCTCACAGGCATCGATTGGGGGTGGCGTCGAACAAGGCAGTTTGATGTTGCGCGGCGAAGATGTCATTTTCAGCACGCCCAACCTGACCATTGGCGGCCTCTCGATGGACACGATTGTCGCCCACGTGATACACACCAATTTTCCATGTGTTTCATTGCCTTGCCGCAACGGAGGAACTTGCCAACGTGGTGTGGCGAAGGGAAGTTTTTCTTGCCAATGCCCTCCGGGATTTATGGGCGAGCTGTGCGCCGTCCAAGACCTCTGTTACCCCTCGTCGCCCTGTCAAAATGGCGCCACATGCAACCCCGGCTCGCTCAATGGCGGGCCCGACTGCACGTGCACGCCTGACTGGGTTGGACGCGAATGCGATGTGCTGCTGCTCCGTTGCGCGTCGACGCCGTGTCTCAACGACGGGACCTGTTCCGAAAGCAGTGGCACCTTCACATGCGCCTGCTCTTTAGGATATACGGGACACATGTGCGAGATTGACGTTAACGAGTGTGCGTCGTCTCCGTGCCAGAACAGCGGAGGATGTAACGATCTCATTGGTGGCTACGATTGCATCTGTGCCGGCGGGTTTGAGGGTGACCACTGTGCAGAGAATATTGACGAGTGTGCTTCGTCTCCGTGCCAGAACAGCGGAGGATGTAACGATCTCATTGGTGGCTACGATTGCATCTGTGCCGGCGGGTTTGAGGGTGACCACTGTGCAGAGAATATTGACGAGTGTGCGTCGTCTCCGTGCCAGAACAGCGGAGGATGTAACGATCTCATTGGTGGCTACGATTGCATCTGTGCCGGCGGGTTTGAGGGTGACCACTGTGCAGAGAATATTGACGAGTGTGCTTCGTCTCCGTGCCAGAACAGCGGAGGATGTAACGATCTCATTGGTGGCTACGATTGCATCTGTGCCGGCGGGTTTGAGGGTGACCACTGTGCAGAGAATATTGACGAGTGTGCTTCGTCTCCGTGTCAGAACGGTGGGGCATGTATTGATGGTTTTGGTTCCTTTACATGCTCGTGTTCGCTGGGTTTCTCAGGTACTCTGTGTTCCGTCAACCTCGATGAGTGTGCGTCGTCTCCGTGCCAGAACAGCGGGACGTGCATTGACGACACCGATGGCTATGCGTGTACGTGTGCGGTGGGATTCACAGGACGAGTGTGTGTATTGCAAGTGAACGAGTGTGCGTCGAGCCCGTGTCCTAATGGAGCAACGTGTGTCGATAGTGTTGCCAACTACGACTGCCTGTGTTCCAGTGGCTTTACCGGCTTTGCGTGCGAGAGTGAAGTGCTCGAGTGCGCTTCGAGTCCGTGCCACAACAGTGCAACGTGTGTCGAGGGCCTCGATAGCTTCTCGTGTGCGTGTGCAATTGGCTACACAGGCAATGTGTGCGAGAGTGCTGTGATAGAATGCGCTTCGAGTCCCTGTCAAAACGGTGGCTCTTGCGATGAGGGGCTTAATGGCTATCAGTGCGCGTGTGTGGCGGGATTCACAGGACAAGGGTGTGCGATAGAGATCAACGAGTGCGTGTCAAGTCCCTGCCACAATGGTGCGACGTGCGTCGACGAAGTAGATGGCTTTTCCTGCACCTGTGTCGATGGCTACAGTGGGACCCTGTGCACCACCGACATAGATGAGTGTCTCTCGTCGCCATGTCAACACGGAGGCACCTGTCAGGATGCCATTGGCGGGTTTTCCTGTGACTGTGGCAGCACAGGCTACACAGGAACACTATGCACGGCCAATGTCAATGAGTGCGTGTCGATTCCCTGTCACAATGGTGCGACGTGCGTCGACGAAGTAGATGGCTTTTCCTGCACCTGTGTCGATGGCTACAGTGGGACCCTGTGCACCACCGACATAGACGAGTGTCTCTCGTCGCCATGTCAACACGGAGGCACCTGTCAGGATGCCATTGGCGGGTTTTCCTGTGACTGTGGCAGCACGGGCTATACTGGAACGATGTGCACGGCCAACGTCAACGATTGTGTGGCGGTGTGCCAGAACGGCGCGACGTGTCTCGACGGCATCAATTCGGTGGTGTGTGTGTGTGCGTCGGGCTTTACCGGCACCACTTGCGACGCCGTGGACAAGTGTACAAGTAGTCCTTGTCTCAATGGCGGCTCGTGCGTTGCTGGGCTGGGCTGCGTGTGCACGGAAGGGTTTTCTGGCGACGATTGTGCGCTCGATGTGTCATTCCCACGCCAGTTTGCCTCTGTGCCAGGCGGTGCAACATTTACTGCGATTGCCGCGGGTTCACAATTTGCGGTGGCAGTTGGCACGGCAGATGGCAGTGTGAATGGTCAGACGGCTCTTGGAGGCACGGACATAATCATGGTGCGTCTGTCGTTAGGGGGAACCGTTGCGTGGACTGTACAGACGGGCACAGCCGAGAACGATATTGCCACTGCTGTGGTCATTTCAGGCGCTGTTGCGTACGTTGCGGGGTCGACACAAGGCGACATGAGCCCTGTGGGTCACGTCAACGGTTGGGACATGGTAAGAAGCTACGGCGAAATGAGACACTGTGTTATTGGGGATGTGGAAGAGAATAATAATTTATGATGTTTGTAAGGTGGTATTATCTGTGAGGATTGCGACGGGCGTAATTGCGTGGGTTGCGCAGGGGGGAAGTGCGAGGGACGACTTTTTGACTGGAATCGCGTTGCATTCAAGCACCAACTATCTTTACGCAGTCGTACGTCTTGTCAAGGGTGTGTTGTGTGTGTAAGTGTGTGTGAAAGAATCGTGTTCATAGGGGAGAACTCGGGTGAATGAGACGGGGGAGGTGCACGATGAGGCGATGGTGTGGGTGGTGGACGCAAGCGCCGGCACACAGCTGGATATTAAGGTGTATGCGCCGACTGGACTCGATGCTACTGCACAGTGTAAGTGACACTATGATTGTGTTAGTGAGTGAGTGTGTACGTTTCTTCCCACTAAAACTATTGTGCTGCCGAGCAGTCAATTCTGTGGCGGTTGGTGCGGCAGCTGGCGGCTCCGTGTTGGGAGTAGCGGGTGAGGTGCGTTGTGAGCAGTTTTTGGGGAGATCTTTCGAACCGACGAACCTTTCAGGAGTGCTCGTCCTGTTTGACCTCGATACGTTCTTTACCACCAATACGCATGCCACTTCCGATTTCTCCACATCCGGTGCTGATTGTACGACATGAGAGTGTTTGATTGAGTGGGAGTGAGAGTGAGTTTGGCATGAGCGTGATTGTGTGTATGAAATGTGATTGAGTGTCGTGTGTGTGTGTGTGTGTGTGTGTGTGTGTGTGTGTGTGTGTGTGTGTGACAAAATGCGTGTTTGAGCTGTGCTCTCTTACGCATTTTTATTCTCTCTCATTCTCACCCTCCGTCTCTCACACATTTTTTTCATTTTCATTTCTCTTTCCTACTTGTGTAGCGCGTCTGAAAAGCATCGTTAAGTACAAGACTGGTTTTGCATTGGCCTTGACAACTTTTGGCTCTGTCTTTCCCTTTACGCATCTCGGGGGACTCGACAGTTATATTTTTACGACCAACTTGGAAGGTAGATACCTCAACTGACGGACGCTCCACTCTTTAACACTATGTGATGCCTTTTTGTTTGTAGGAGTACAGGATAGCATCTTTCGGGTTGCAACGAGTGGCGATGACGACCTGACGAGCCTCACGGCCATATCCACACTTCTCGTTGGCGCTGGGACGACCAACGGGACTTTCACGGACGCCAACAGCTTTGGTGCGCAGGATGTTTTCACTGCCGTTCTACTAGGCTCAAGCAACACTCCAATTACATTCCACCAGACGGGCACAGCACATGCTGACTTCGCGTCGGGCGTTGCGCTCATTAGTCTTTTCCCGTTCACTGCGCTCGTCTCTGGCACCTCGGCGAATAATGTCACACAAAGCTGGCTCGCCACTGTCTTTGAGGGAGCCGTTGTGCAAACCTTGGGTCGTTGAGACAATTTTATTTGTACTTGTGCGTCATGCATGTGTAGCAGCTTGTATTATTTCTAATTTCGAGTCAGAACTTCAGGTAGCCAATCTTGTCCCACATATCGCATTTCTCTTGGTTGTAATGTGCTGCAATGCGGTTGTCTGGCGTCCCCAATTCGATCTAAAGGAGAGGAAAAACAGTGAGATCATTGTTCGCTTGTTCGATTTCACTCTGCCAAGTCGGTGCTTGAATGTATAATTATCATTATTATTATTATTACTTAATTATTATTATTATTATTATTATTATTATTATTATTATTATTATTATTATTATAAATTGTAATTATTAGTAGTATGATCGTGTTAGTGTAATGCATATATGTATTAAATGCATATTTGTATTGAATGCATATATGTATTGTATGTATATATGTATGACGTATGTATACATGCGTGTTTGTGTTTGCATACCAGCTGATCATGGGCCTCTGCGTATCGTGGCCAGTGCACAGTGGATGGTGCCAGTGGCGGCATATCGCCCGTCGCTCCCTTGGCGAAGTGAGCCCAAAACTGCTCCAGTTGGTCTGAGAGTCGGTTCTCGTCCGCAGTCGGCTCAAAGTTTTTGCGATGCGCAGTCTTGTACAGAATGGGAAGTTCGCCTAGAACGTACAAAGAGAGAGGGAAAGCCAATGTTAAGTGAGTAAAGATGAGAAAGAGGGGAAGAGGATTACTTCCGTGGCACACGCGGTAGTAGCACTCGAGAAACTTGGGACTCCAACCGGCGGCAAAAGAGAAGGCATGACGGTACTTGTAGAGGTAGGTGGGAACATGCTTGGCCAGCGAACGCGCAGTCTGAGACGCATAAAACGGTGAGAAATACAGAGAGAGAGAAAGGAGAGAGAAACAAAGTGACAGAGAGAGAGAGAGAGAGAGAGAGAGAGAGAGAGAGAGAGAGAGAGAGAGAGAGAGAGAGAGAGAGAGAGAGAGAGAGAGAGAGAGAGAAAGAGAAACAAAGTGATAGAGAGAGAGAGAGAGAGAAAGTGACAGAAAGAGACAGAAAGAGAGAGAAAGAGAGAGAGAAACAAAGTAATAGAAAGAGAGAGAGAAGGTGAGCGTGTGCATGTGTGTGTGTGTGTGAATGAATGAGGAGAAACTGCACGCAATCAGCAGTAGTTAAGAGGGAACGACAGACAATTCGACAGACTTGATTGCGAGACACACACATTGTCAATGATAAAATAGAGACAAAGAAAGAGAAAGAAAAACAGAGAAAAAGCTGGAGAAAAAGAAGGAGAAAAAGAAAGAGAGAAAACGCAAAGAAAAAGAGAGAGAAAAGAGAGGAAAAAAAGACGGAGAAGAAAGAACGAAAAAAAGTTACCCGTAAATGCAGGAAATGTCAATGACAACATCAATCATGTCAGAACAGAGCTCATAGCTCTGCATATCGACTGGGGACGAGTCTGTGGCAATGTAGATCTTGGAAACGACGTCAAAGAGAAAGGCCTTGTCAATGGCACTGGTGGAAATGAGGACGTTGAGGAGATTCTCGAGAGTTGGCAGTTGGTGGATGAGCTTCTGAACGACCTTGCTGAATGCTTCAAAGATCGAGTGATCGTAGATGGATGTCAGGTAGAACGACAGATGAACCTAATTGGAGAGAGAGAGAGGGTAAGGGTAGGAGTTAGAGTAAGACGCACAGGCACAGAGAGAAGAGAAGCAGAGTGAGAGAAAGAGATATATGATAGAGAAAGAGGAGGGAGAAAAAAAACAAAGTGATAGAGAGAGAGAGAGGAGGAAGAAAGACACATAAATGATAAAGACAACGTAGTAGAGAGAAACAGAGAGGACTCGGAGACAAAAAAAAGTGAAAGTCAAGTGAGCGTGATGATACACACTCTCTCTTATGACACAATACGGACCTGTGTTAAACCCACTTCATTGAGCTCATCCGTTGCGCGTTGGTAAATCTCCTGTTGAATCTCTACTCAACAGTATATAAATATTAACTCAATCACTCTTCTGTTGTTATCCATTCCGTGTTCTATTACCGATTTTACTGTCGTCTGAAAGTCCATCCACTTTGTGAATCAGCACTTCAAATGTGATTTTGGGATTCACCTAAACAAGGGATTGTTAGTAAAACACACAATGACTCAATGACTCTCTCCTTTTCATGATTTTGGTCTGTACTTTGTATGCTTTGCAGACTGTGATGTGCAGTTTGTTCAGTGCTTCAACAATATCATCCTAAACAAGTCAAGTCAACACACACAAGCACACAGAAAGCGTACTAAGTCACATAAATACACACACACGCGCGCACACGTACACACTCACTCACACACTCTCTCTCACATACACACACACACACAGTGCGGCTCTCTGACCTGCGCGTCAATGACAAAGACGAGCGCACCACATCCGCCAAAGATCATGTTTGAGTCAAACGCCGGATCGAAAAAGTCCACTTGTCCCGGAAAATCCCATATTTGAAACTGCACAAAGGAACTGTTCGAGACATCTGAAGCACAAAAACAGAGGGGTATCAGAAATGTCATTTTATCGGGTGTCCCTTCTGACCGTTCTTGACAACTTTGCTTGTGCTCTCCAGGAAGAGTGTCTCATTTGGTGACATCTTATGGAAGACAACCTTTTGAATGGAAGACTTTCCGCTTCTGCAGATGCAGAAAAAAAAAGAAAAAAAAGGGTCGTTAGGGTTAGGGTTAGGAAAGGCGCTTCGTCTCGCAGAGTGTGTGGTGTACCTTCGCAAACCCATTAAGAGAATACGCGGCCGGTTTTCCGTGCCATTCGCCGACGTTGGCACTACAGTTCCTTCCTCGCCGTACCTGGAGAACAAAACAACGGACAGTAAGCACAGTTTGAGTGTGTTTCTGCGTTTCTGAGCGCTTCAACGACAAAATATGGTCACAGCCTCAAAAGCAGCGCTCGCCTCGCCTGTTCCACCAACACCTCCCAGCGGGTGCCCCACGCAACAGTCCATGGTGGAAGGAAGGGACGCAGAGGGCAATGGCGCAAAGCCCAAGAGACAAAAACGGAAAGTGAAAAACGAGAAAAGAAGAACATTGACAACGAATCGCTTGACGATACCCCTCCCCTCGCCCGCCGCCCCCTCCTCGCTTACCCAAGGTCGTGGGGGAACTGCTCGCCGTAATCATCGTTCAGTGATTCGCCGTCATCCTAAAACACACATCAGACATCAACTCGGAATGTTCACATAGACTGCCAAAGCCCCTCCCCTCCCCCCACAGTTATATGTATGTGAACCTACCATGTTTGCAAGTGTATAATAGTTATGATAATTAATAATATTTATTATTTTATTTTATTTTTTATCATTATCATTTTAGCTGATTGATCGATTTTTCAGTCACTCAGTCACCTCAGACCTCAGTGCAGTCACTGCAGTGCGACTCAGTTTATTCAGTTAGTTCACACTCGCCTGCTACGCAGCAGCACCATCCCTACAGGCGTGCCACACACGACGTTCTTTGGAGACTGGAATGTCGTCGTTGGAGGAGAAACTGGCGGCGTGCATCGTTGGCGACGATTTTGGCATCCTGCCACAGGTACCCGCTCAATGGGGGGATCGCATGTTGTGATCGTTGCTTGGGGTCACTCTGCTCGCCCGCTCTTTGTGTTGTGTTGGCGCTATCGCCCCCCAAAAAACAAAAACTGTCTCTGATGAAATTGGGTGTTTCCTTCCTCCTTTTGCCGTCGTCACAGCGCGTCTTTGAGGGCCTTTGTCGCCTCGGCGCCGTCAACGAGGTAGAGCTTCAGCGTCACCTTGGAATTGAGTGCCAAGAGGTAACCAGGAGAAGTTGTACATAAACATTGTGTTGTGCATACTATCGTGACAGAGTCTGCACTCGTCTTTCTTCCTGTGCAGGTGCGCGCTGCTTTGATTGTCCTTTTGCGCCATCGAGTGGTTTCGTACGACTCTCGTACAGGTTTGACTATATACGTTTGCGCGCGCGCGCGCGCGCGCGCGCGCGTGTGTGTGTGTGTGTGTGTGTGTGTGTGTGTGTGTGTGTGTGTGTGTGTGTGTGTGTGTTGTTCTTCTGTTGTGTCGTTCTTGTGCTTGACTCACGTCTCTTTATCACAGAGTCCGACGATCCCACCAATACAACGCGCTTCATTGCACGACCCTACGCGGCATGTCTACGTGGACGATTTCCACTCTTCATCCATGCCATCGAGTCCAGTGGCACCACTGAGGAGGGCGTCGTTTGCAAAGATGCGGTAAGGAAACAACGCACTAACACTTTCGTGTTTGATATAATATAATTTTAATATAATATTTTTATTTTATTATATTATTTTGTTTCTCTTCAGGCTGTGGTCCTTGAAGAGTTTCTTCTTCATTCTATGCTTACCTACGAAGAGGTAACAAAAAAATAAGATAAAAAATCACATACATTGACTGTTGTCCAATCTGTGCCCCTCTTTCATTTTTGCCAAAGGCGGTGTATCGAGCGAGCACAGTGCTGCGCGAACGACACCTCGGCAGTCAATTACCTTGCACGAGCAGCACAACAGATGCGACATCGCCACAGCAACAGGAGATGGAGTCAGGCGCAGGAGCCGATGCGACGACAGACGAGATGAGTCTGCGTGAGGCGCGCGGACGGGCTGTATCTGGGTTTCGCTTTCTGGCGCGCAGAGGGTTCATTCGCACTCTCAGTCGATATGATTTGGGCGATCGGTTGTCTGTGCGCGATGTTGAGCGTGAAATCGATTTGGAGAAGAAGCGAAAGCGGCCCAAGAGAACACCCACGGGTGGCAAATCTCCCATGCCGAAAAGTCAGTTTGCACGTAAACGTGTGTGTGTCACGCTAATCTTTCTCTCTCTTTCTATTACTTTGTTTCTCTCTCTCTCTATCACTTTGTTTTTTTCTCTCTCTATCACTTTTTTTCTTTCTCCCTCTCTCTCTCTCTGGGTCTTAGGTCTGTTTGATGTTGGGGGAGCAATGCAGGAGTCACTGAAGGGAGTGAATATCCCCAGGGCAGACACAGAGTGTGCGCAGGAGATTGAAGGAGCAGAGCGCGTCAAAATGCACAAAGCGAAACGGGCACAGAAGAGCGGTCGAGGGGCGGCGGAGGAGGAGGGGGAAGAAGAAGAAGAGGAAGGGCCGGCGCGCAAGAAGCGGCGTCGAGTGGTGGATGATGATGATGATGATGAGGATGGGGAGGAAGTGACCATTATGCGTCCTTTGCCGAGTGTGAGCGTGCCAATTGACACAGAAGGACAGCTCAAAGGTAAATGAACTGTAGAAACAAGAGAATGAGCGAGGGTGTGTGTGTGTGTGTGTGTGTGTGTGTGAAAGAGAGAGCGAAAGATGGAGAATCCTTTGACACGCACATACGCATACACTCTCTTTGGTCTACAGCACTGAATGTGTCGGACTGTGGGGAGACCTACACATTCTGTGCGGACCGTCTGAACCAACTGCTGCGCAACCAGACACTCAGTGACTACTGTGCTCTCCGTTACAATCCCGTCTGCGGGAAGATTGTTGCTGCACTGCTCACTGCCAATGAGACACGCGAAACTGTCGATATGCCTGTTGGAGTCAATGTGGATTTTGCAATGATCAAAGTAAGAGAAAAAAAGAGAAAAGAGAATGAGAAGAGAAAAAATGAGAGGCACTTAGACAGTGAATAGGAAAGAAGACTTACAAAGAATGAGAGAGAGAGAGAGGAGAAAGAAACAAAAGTGATATATATATATATATATATATAGAGAGAGAGAGAGAGAGAGGAGAAAGAAACAAAGTGATATATATATATTATATATATATATTATATATAGAGAGAGAGAGGAGAGAAAGAAACAAAGTGATAGAAAGAGGAGAGAAAGAAACAAAGTGATAGAGAGAGGAGAGAAAGAAACAAAGTGATAGAGAGAGAGAGAGAGGAGAGAAAGAAACAAAGTGATAGAGAGAGAGAAACAAAGTGATAGAAAGAGAGAGAGAGGAGAGAGACAAGGAAAGAAAGGGGAACACCAATACGCGTTCTCTCAAGTCAACTATAATCATATGTATACTATACTAATTATTTAATCCTCTCGCTTTTTTTTTTTTTTTCTTTGTGTGTGTTTGTGTGTGTGTGTGTTGACAGAGTTACTCTGGGCTAAGTCGCGAGGAGATCACTCGTGGAGTGCGGCTGATGACGGAAGATGTGTCTGACGAGCGCATTTTGAAGAAAGATTCAGACGACTCAAACCGAGTATGTTTTTTACGATTCGAATACGAGACGGTGTGTGTGTGTATTTAATTTCATGGATTATTAGGTGTTCATGTTGATTGGGGAAGCAATGAAGTATGTCCAGAGAGAGTACGTGTTCAACAGTGTCCGGTAACGAAACACACATAAAATACACAATGCGAGTCTTATTGTGTGTGTATGTATGCATGCGCGCGCGCGCGTGTGTGTGTGCGTGTGTGTGTGTGTAGAATCCGGCTTGGGAGTGAAGTGGCGCGGTGTCTGATGATGGTGAGCATCCATCCGTACATGGAGCACCGTGCCATGGGTGACAGGGCTCTTATGGCCTTTAGTGACACCAAGGGGTGTCTCTACACTCTTCTCCAGGCTGGATATGTGCATATCCAGGTACGAAATACCTTTAGGGTTAGGGTTGGGCTTTTTGCGTGAGGGGGTTGAGTTTTCGTTAGGGCTACATTGTGTGGGTTTGCATTAGGGTTAATTCTGACTCTCTTTCTCCTTGTTTTATTGTATTTAGGAGATCCCCAAGTCCACTGAGCATTTGCCTTCGAATACCGTTCATTTGTGGTACTCTGATCTTGAGCGCGTAAGAGGAACGATACAAATTGTGTTTTATGATTAAAATACACTCTTTTTTCTTTAGTGTGTCATTGTTGAGCGCAATCTGCTCTACAAAACCGCTCTGAATCTCCGTGAGAGGTACATACAGACGCTATTCCCCTAAACACGGTCAAAACAATGACTCATGTTCATTTATTGTGTAGACGTCGGTTTGTGCGATCCCAACGCAAAGCAGATCCCGAAAGCGCTCTGTCGCAGATCGATTTGGCCGAGTCGTATGTGCAGCGTCAGCTTGTGCGACTCAATGCGCACGTGTCAGCCCTTCCGTACTCGCGAATGCGAAATGTCGACTCACATCCCGCAAAATGAAACAAACAATGAAAAACACTTACATTTTCTCACATCATTATATACAACCATGACAAACCAAACAATTATAATTATGTCAATTCTTACATTGTCTATTTATTGTACAGTAAACGCTGAACATTAGTGGATGTCTCTGTTACGCAAATTCCCAGTCTGCGCGACACATAGGGCAGGCGGGGCGCACATTGGGTTGGGTGATCCACTTGAGAATGCAGTGGATGTGGAAGCAGTGCGTACACTTGCCGATGGCGAGCGGACAGTCGTCGCCCGGGATCTTGCAGTCGGGGCAGCACCTGCGCGATGGAACGAAGGGGAGGGGGGGATGAATACTAAAAAATATAATTATTCTT
>CALSCP010001367.1:13493-27630 GCA_943704425.1 Ministeria vibrans ATCC 50519 | reverse complement strand
ATCTCTCTCTCTCTCTCTCTCTCTCTCTCTCTCTCTCTCTCTCTCTCTCTCTCTCTCTCTCTCTCTCTCTCTCTCTCTCTCTCTCTCTCTCTCTCTCTCTCTCTCTGTATGTATGTGTGTGTTTTTTTTCTCTTTTTTTATAGTCCCAAACCCAATGCGAGTGTAGTGCGTGCGAGTTTCTTCCGTCATGTGTTTGCCAAGGAAATGCACCGCTCTCAGTCATACGAGTCACTGTCACGCGTGTCTCAGGCACTCTCGGGCGAGACCAATGCCATTGAGGCCAATCCGCACTTCCTTGCGTTTGGCGCACAGGGACCCGGTGGTCTCGTTTGCGTCCTTGAGACTGGTGCGCCTCGTCGTCTCGACGTTGGAAATCTGCCGTGTGTCCAATGTGGTATGTCACATCTCTCTATATGTTGTTGATTTTTTCCTCCTCCCTTTCTCTCTCTATCACTCCTTTTTTGTTCTCTATCACTCTGCTTCTTTTCCCCTCCTTCTCTCTCTCTCTCTCTCTCTCTCTCTCTCTCTCTCTCTCTCTCTCTCTCTCTCTCTCTCTCTCTCTCTCTCTCTCTCTCTCTGCAAATGGTCTGAGCTAAGACGCACAAATTTTCTTCTTTTTGTATCGCAGGAGTGCCTGTGCTGGACATCAAATGGGACCCCTTTGACAACGGCATACTTGCATGTGCCTGCGAAGACGGCGTCGTGCGCATTTTCCAGATTCCCGGCGACGGCCTTGACGACACCGACCCGCTCGAGCAGTGTTACGTGGACTTTAATGCACACGACGGCCGTGTGAACCTTTTGCTTTTCCATCCCCTTGCAAAGGACATTCTCGTCTCGTCCGCCAGTGACCATACCGTCCGCATGTGGAACCTGCTCAATCCTGACCAGCCTGTTCGCGAGTTTTTTGGTCACAACGTAACAACACAAACGTTCCGTCCTCAGTCCGCACACCAGAGTAATGTTATTATGCTTTAATGGATAGGATCAAGTTTTGGGAATGTGTTTCAACTACGACGGATCGATGCTTGCGACAGTGTGCAAGGATCGCTCACTGCGCGTGTTTGATGCACTTGACGGGTCTCTTCTCACCGTACGATAAGCACAAAAGGAGAGTGTAGTGTCTGTAACCTTGCTCTCTCTCTGTTTTTTATCGTTTTCAGGAGAGCGTTGTGTTTGAGGGCAAACGCGGTGCTCGAGTAACATGGGCTGGTAACTCATCGCGTGTCATTATCAGTTGCTTTGACAGAAGCTCGGCGCGTCAGCTCAAGGTACAACACACACAGACACACGTCAAAGTGACGACGCACTTCTTACTCACTCTCTTTTTTTCTTTTCTTTTTTTTCTGCGTCGCTTTGCTTCTCTCTCTCTCTCTATCACGTTGCTTCTCTCTCTCTCTATCACTTTGTTTCTTTCTCCCTCCTTTCTCTCTCTCTCTATCACTCGGTTTCTCCCTCCTTTCTCTCTTTCTCTCTCTCTTTCTTTCTTTCTTTCTGTCGTTCTGTATTTTAGCTGATTGATGCAACCAGTGGAACGGTGCTGGGCGAGGCGACGCTTGACGTGGCGCCTGCTGTGTTGATTCCGCACTTTGACGAGGACACCTCGGTGGTGTTTGCATTTAGTCGGGGCGGAGGGTCCGTCGCGCTGTTTGAAGTGGATGATGAGGCGCCCTATCTGCACTCGCTGACGCAGTGCAAGCTTGCCAACTCGGTGATTGGACTGGCGCCACTGCCCAAGAGTGTGTGTGATGTGCGTGAGGTGGAATTGTTGCGGATGGTGCAGCTGTGCAAGACATCCGTGGTCAAGGTGCAGTTCTTTGTGCCGCGCACACGCAAGGAAGTGTTCCAGGACGACGTGCTGCCACCAACGCGGTGTCGCTGGGACCCGTCGATGCAGGCAGACGACTTTCTGGCTGGCGAGTTGCAGCCGCTTGAGTGGGTGGACATGTGCCCGGACGGCATGATGCGGCTGTCGGAGGCGCCCCAAGTGGCCGTCAAGGAGAGCAAGTATGCGCACGTCAAGATTGAAGAGTACAAGTCGGACGAGCAAAAGAAGGCAGAGCTGGTGGAGGCAATGGCGAAGAAAATGGGTGGACGCGAGGACGAGCCTCTTGAGCAAGACACCTTTGATGGAGTCGACGAGGACGAGTGGTCTGATTGAGTTCAAGAGTGAGTGACAAAAAGCGAAGAGTGAACGAGTAAACTTTGTGCGTTGAGACTTTTTAAGACGTATTATTACATTGTATGTATGTGCTCAGAAGTGATCACCATCTTCATCAAAAGGACCTGTAGAGCTCACGGGAGACACAGTCCCAGACAGAGCTTCATACTCCTCGTCATCACTCAACGTCAGTTCACCCGCACTGGACTCTTCCTCCTCCTCTCTCACTAGTACACTGCTCTCACCCGATTCACTCGCCCCCTTTCCCTCATGATCACTCGTGCTCTCTTCCTCTCTCTCTCCTCCATCCTTGTCCTCCTTCTCTTCTTCTCTCACCCCTCCATCCTCTTCCTTCCCCTCCTCCCTCACTAGTACACTTCTCTCACCCAATTCACTCGGTTCCTTTCCCTCACTCGTGCTCTCTTCTTCCCTTACGCGTCCATCTTCGTCCTTCTCCTCCTCCTCATCCAGCACACTCAGATCATCATCACCACTCATGCTACGGTCACGGTACGTCTCCCTTTCTTCCACTTCTTCCTCTTGTTCTTCCGCCCTCGCCACATTCACTGGATAGTACGATCCATCCAGCCCACTAGTCCCTTCCAGCTCCTCCTGCACTCTTTCCAGTCGCCGCCACATCTCCCCTTCATCCAAGCGCCCTTTCCACTGCTCCATGACGCCGAAACAATCGCGCCAGACCGTTGCCACCCTCGCGCATCAGCCCACTCTCTCGCACACTCCGCACTGCTTCAGCGACAAACAAATCATACTCCGCTTCTGCAACAGCATCAGCATCATCGTGGTCCACGGTAGCAACAGCTTCCTCTTCAAAGTATGTGTCTTCATACACACTTGCTCGTCCCTCATCGCTTGTACCAATGGCACCACTGCTCTGCGCAGGACCACCGAATAGTGCGTCGTGAAGAGAGTCGTCCTGTGCGTCATGGTACGCATCGGCAAGCGCCTGTTCTGTCGAGTGCGGTGAGGTTTCTGTGATGCTGGGACTTATGATCAGTGCCCTCCGCAAAGCCTCCGTCATTTGCTCCTTCTCCTGTGTCTCCTCCAAGTCGTCGCGAGGGCGATACACAACATTCGTTTCGCTAAGGGTGTCACTCTCGTCGTCGTCGTCGACGCTGTCTAGCCTGTCAATGGAGCTGTCAGCCAGCGCTATGCGCACTCGTTCTATATCCACCCCAGGTGAGGACCGTCGATTGTGAGCAGTCCCAGATGAAGGAAGAGGGCGTGCGGAAGTGACGGGGGAGCGACCGCGCGCCTGAGAAAGAGATGCAGCAAAAGCACGCTGCTCGAGTCGACGCTGCGTTCCAAGTCGGGACGTCGAACACGTCAATGATGACACGAGCGCGGCGGGCGACGGAGGAACACCTTCGAAAAGGTCTCTGGGAGGTGGTGTGTCGTCCCACGGCGGCTGTCGAGGAGGACACGTCGAACGAGGCACCCTCGGCTTGGAAGTGCTGCGACCGTGCCACATGTTGCCCACACTGGTTCGTTGTAGCAGCAGAGTCGATGTTTTAGCTTGGGCATGAGGCAGCGAAGTCGACGCGCTCGACGAAGGACGCGACGCTGAGCGTTGCTTGGCGACCGTTGAGTCGCGTAGCAACTGAGCTCGCGTTGGCCGAACCGTCAGCGGTCGAATTGATTGAGTCGACGTTGGCGCAGGACGGTTCTTTACAAACAACAGCATGCTCTTTGGCGCAGACGTGTCTGTTGCTGGTTTGGCGTCCTACAAGACAAACACAGTTTTTGAAAAGATACTCTTTTTTTGAAAATTAATGATCTTTTTCTGGGTAAACCCCATACGCGAATTCGGCGAACGTGGAGCTCACGTTGTTGGTCCAGCAGTATTCGGCCAGTTGCTGTGTTGTCAAAGAGTTGTGGACTGAAATGACGGTGAGAGACAGTAGAATGAAATGAAATCACTCTACCTTGGCACAGAACGCCTCTGTGGAGGCGCAGAACCCGCCCGGAAGGGTGCGGGCTGCATATTTGTTAGTTGAATGTAAAAAAATTGTGTGTGAAATGACTGTCCGAATAAGTANNNNCGCACAAGCACAGCAAAATAGAGGGCATCATCACGATTCACCACAGAAGAGCATTGAGCCAAGTCGAACTGTCGAAGAGGTGAGAGCTATTGGCGGCAAAAATCCTCGACGAAAAGAAAACTGGTTGCAATTCGCAAAGGGTTAATGAGTGATTAATCGCTCGAGAGTGTAATACTGATGATGATCAGCCCCAAGGATGTCTCGGAGAGCAACTTCGTACTGTTCGACATCGACACATCGTAGCGAACTAGTCAAGAGACTTCTGACGGCACACCTACGTCAGAAAAAAAGGGGAAAATCGCCGACGGAAGTAATTGCGATTGTCATCGGCGATTCGGTTCATTCCAACCGCAAACTCATTCATTCATCTACACACTTTTTTTTTGCGACTCATTCACCCCATACATTGATTTTAACACCATGCCGATGGTCAGAATGGGAGTCGTTCGCGACGTTGCGCGAGTTCAGGGGAGTCAGGCGTCCGTCCTCCAATTTCTCGCCAACTTTGAAAACGTCGCTTCTTGGGACCCAGGCGTCAAGAGCGCCCAGCGCATTGGTACAGGCGGCGATGTTGGTGTGGGCACTGCCTTTGACGTGCTCTGCTTGTCGCAAGGGGACGAGATTCCATTTGTGTAAGCAAAAAAACCGCGTACGATCCGATCGCATATCGCATATTTGACTCTCCATCCGAATACTTGCCCAGATTCACGATTAAAGAGTTGGACAAACAGAAGGGGCGAGTGGTGCTGTTTGGTGACAGCGATGTGATCACCACGACGGACACGATTGTGGTGGAGGAGGACGGAACAAACGGATGTGTCGTCACGTACGAGGCGGAAATGCGCCTCAAAGGGTGGCGCAGGCCCTTTATTGCCTTTCTGGGCGGCCAGCTCAATGCGCTAGGGCGTGCCGCCATGGAGGGTCTTGAGCAATGCCTCAACAAATAAGATAAATGTCATTGTTGTTGAAGACAAGTAGCAACTACGCTAGCATAAGGTTCAAGGAATAGTCTCAATAGATTCAGGGGACTGGACTCAGAACTGAGTCACCCGACTGAGGAGAGGGGTCGAAATGAACCAAAATGATTATTTTATCCATGTTAATATGATTCAATATTCATTTTAATTGTTGCTCTTCACTTTGTGATGACGTCCTCCTCTGCGAAACACCCCCGTCCACGATTCGGATACCGCTTCGAGCCAACTGAATTTGCTGCGGGCGATCGACGTGCGTTGCCATTGACGACCACTGCTGATGGCAGCAAGCGAATACCCTTGCCCCTGAGCACTAGTCAGCTCGTGCCTCTCTCCGTTCCCCTGCCCTACACCAATGCATGGCCTCCAAGAAGACCTCTGAGCGCCAAATCGGCCAATCCGTCACGCGGAACTTTTTTTTCTTCGCTGAATCGGGAAGATACACCTCGCTCGGCGGCCAGGGCGACAACAGCGCGCAGCCATGACGCACTACAGGGCCGTCCGGTCACTGGGTCACACTCAATGCCGGCACAATCGCGGTCGCAGTCGCGCATTCCAGCCACTGAGCGACAGCGCCTTCTCGGTCACTCTGCCGTCGCACCTCTCTCCTACATTCGACATCTGCAGGTGCAGCCACCGCCACAACATCGTCAATCACCGCCACTACCTTGCCTTGCCTCTGCCACGCGACGCTTGCAGCCACGATCGGACTTTATTCCAAACCACTCACTTGAGGGTCTTGACACCTTCACCTTCAACATTTTCTCCCTTTCCGATGCTCAACTTTCCGCCGTGCCCATCCAGATGCTCCTCCGCTTTGACGCCCTCAACATCCTCTCTCTATCCTACGACCGATTACTTGATTTCGTGGGCAGCTGTCGCCTACTGTACCATTCCGATAATCCATACCACAATTTTCGGCATGCTTGTGACGGTAATATACTTTCTTATTACTATTATTATTATCATTCTTATTGTTATTATACTTACTATTATTATTACTATCATTCCTATTATATATTATTATTACTATCATTCCTATTATATATTATTATTTATATTATTGTGCCTTTAATACGCTTTTTGCTCTACTTAAATTACGTAGTTGTACAGACCGTCGGTTTGTTTCTGATGCAATGCGAGGCGGGTCAACACCTAACGCGCCTCGAACAAGTGACGCTGCTTCTGGCGGCACTCTGTCACGACCTCGACCATCCGGGCACCAGCAACAGCTTCCAGCTGGCGGCTACGAGCGACGTTGGCATGATCTACCACAACGACTCGGTGCTCGAGAGCCACAGCTGCTCGGTGGCACTCACACTGCTTAAGCAACATGAGATTCTCGCGGGCCTCGACACGGACGAGACTCGTCGGCGCGTGCGCAGTCAGCTGATCCAGAACATTCTTGCGACCACCATGGCGCAGCACTTTGCCTTAGTGTCCTCGTTCGACACACTCGTCGAACAACGTCGCGCAGATAATGCCGTGGCGGGCGTGTGGGCGAGCGCCGACGCACGCCTGCTCCTCGGCAATGTCCTTGTGCACTGCGCCGACATCAGCAACGCCTGGAAGCGCTGGGATGTCTGCAAGCGCTGGTCCGACATGGTTCTTGAAGAGTTCTATGCACAGGGTGATCGCGAACGCGCTCTTGGACTGCCAATCTCGCCCAACATGGACCGACTGACGGGCGACCAAATCTCGCTGAGCATCAACTTTTGTGACTTTATTCTCACACCAGTATACACCACTCTCGCGCAACTACTTCCCAAAACGCAGCAGTGCCTAGACCAGCTAAACGCAAACCGTGCTCGCTGGCTCAGCATGCGTCCGAATCCTCCTGCACAGCCTGTCACCTCGCCCGCACCCGCCACCGATGTACAAGACCACGACAGCACCACCGACAACAACGACAACGACAATGACAACGACAACAGCCAAGACGACTCGACGTACGTCGACACAATGCCCACAGTCGCAGACATCGTCTCAGGCAAACGCCGTGGATCCGCCGCATCAATCACGTCAAACGCCTCCTCCACAACTCTCCTTCCGCCTCTCGCACAACCCTCACCGCACAAAGTGGCCCCCCGTCCCATTCGCCGTTTCTCCACCGCCGCCGGTGAACTCTCCATTCCCTTCCGTGTCGTTGCCGCCGCCCAACACCGCAACTCGTCGACATCGAGCATCACCAATGTGCACCCAGAAGATGAATAATTTGTACACCCCACCTTCCGAATAATTCCCGAACGAAGAGAACTATTTAACAATCAATTATTGTCTTGAGTTTGTCAGATTTTTCCAACTTCAGAAACTTCTTTTCTTCACTTAATTTGACTCTTTCTGACTTGATAGTTGACAGTTCCACTCAGTACTCATACTAGACAAGTGTTCTCTAATCTATCGTCGGCCAGATGTTCCCGAGCCCAAACAGTAACACATTTTTAATGTCTAAAAAAGTCAAAAAAAAAAAAAAAAAAAATGTCGCAAGTCGCTCTGAGATTTCTCAGAAACTCCTCAAAAATCCGCCGATCGGGCGTTTCATTAGTACATATAAGTAGACATAAGCATTTTGTGTCTGCTGGTGAAGAGTGCGTGATGGCAGAGGCCCTCCGCTTCGTGTGAGAGGCGTTCTCGTTTATATTAGGTCTAATCATAATTTCTTTTGCTTTGCTGTAATCTCTTTCAATTGCGCCCCTATTCACCATCTCTCACAACCTCCACTGTCTTGAATGGTTCATGCCTTGCGGTTGACGCTGTCTGGCGGCGCAGCAGTGGCGATCGTGCGTTATATAAGTTGAGAGGAAGTTGAGAGTTTCTATGTCTTTTTCTTTTATTTCTTCTGGAAACACCAACCAACCCACTAACCCAAGCAAGAGGGCGCTATCTCGGTCGGAGAAGCATCGTTGCATAGCCTTCTTCTGCTCTCCAACTAACTGAGGGTGTTTTCCCTTGTCCTCTCAATAATATTTTCTTCTTCTTTTCTTCACTCTTATCTCCTCTTATCGGACTTTTATCGGACTCTTATCATTCTCTCTTATAATAATAAAATATTTTATTTTCTGCTGTCGTAGTGCACGTGGGCAGCAGCAGCTTGACGGGTGCCTCCGCTCTCCATCCTCACAACAACAACGTCCCCCAAACCGAGCAGGTGGCCATGGCTGCTCAGGGGGATCCAACGGACCAGTGCGCTGATCAGTAAGCTGAATGAGCATAATTATTTACGAATGTCGAACGAATGTCTGCATTCTATTATTCTTCTATTATCTCTACTGAATAATGAATCATTGTTCACTGAACCTATGGAAGGCTCATTAGCCCGATATTGATTTGTTGATTTGATCTGTGACTGCCTTTGATCTCTATTTGTTTATCCTTGGGCATTCATTCAATTTAATTAATGATTGTTTCTTTTGAGCAGACCCGTCGGCTATTTGGTTGTCTACCGCGAAGTGAACGATTCCGACGAGTTGATCGATGACAACGACAAGCCCGAGCCGCTTGAGGGCGACGTGGACCTTGCACAGCTCGTCGACGGAGACAATGATCGCCAGCTCCTTTTCCCCTCGCTCCTTTGCCTGCTCATGCGTCAAGGTATAGATCACCTGGACGGGCCGAATAGGCCAAAGACGCTCAAGGACCTCTGGAATCAACTTGAAGATCTCATAAAATTCTTCGAGACGCCGTCCATGCGAACGTCCTTCACGCCAAGGTTGAGGGAAGTGGTCAAACGGCTGCCGTCTCCATCAGACCCAACACGCGACATCTCCTTGATCTACTCCATGTCCGAGCCGACGTATATCGGCTACCGTCTCTCCATCGGCAACGAACTGTACGAGGACTGCGTCTCGCGCATGAGCGACGAAGAGCCCGACACGGAGAGCAGCGATCCCAACACGGACGACACCCCAGCCGTACGTGTTGCTCAAACCGTCGAACTTCTCGAGGAGGACGTCATTAGTACGGATGTTAACAACATCGCTCCTGCGACTGTTTGTGAGACCGAGCCTACGTTGTCGGACGGATCAGGCATCTTTCCAACCCAGCAACACCTCGCAGCTTTGCTTCTCCATCGCATCAAGGAGCACTTTGGCGACGACAAGTTCGGTCAATTCAAGGACATGAAGTTCCGCGTGGGCACCGCCAACTATCGCACGCTCGAGTTTCAGACTGCAATCCGTCTCGGCAAAGCCGGGCTCTTTGCCTCCAGCGACTACAGCACCAACAATGAGATGCATCGCTACGAAGCCAGCAACATCAAGAAGATGAGCGACCTTGAGATCGCCGTCAAGACCAACCGCAGCACGCTCTTTGTGATAATTGCTGACGAGTGTCACTGGGGCATATCGAGTACCAGTGCCAATGACATGTTGGTGAACTCTCTCGGCGCATTTCCCAACGTCATTGTCGTCCTTGTCTCCGCAACCCCATACGCACTTCTTACGAGCAAGTCGCGCGTCGGCCCTCGCAACATCATCGACTGGTCCAATTCTCTCGCTTCCTTCTACCGCTCATCGGAGATACCGCGCCGCAGCCTCAACCCAGTAGCGCAGGTGTCCGAGCTCGGTGCCAACCTGCTCCGTTTCAAGGACGCCATCAAAAAAGAAGGCCGTCGAATCATGTTGACGCACTTTTGCAGTGACAATGTCCTCCGTGTCCATCACAGTGGCAATTCTGTCACGATTTGCCCCACTGACGACGGCCATTTCTCCCTTGAACACACCTGGCTTCTTCTTTCCGCACCCGCTCACGCCGCTTCCGTCAACTCTGATGAGGTGATGCTCTTCTCTTGTGACAAGACTGGTGCGCCCACACATGTGTTGCAGTGGTCACGTGACAACACTGTCCATGTGACGGGGCTCTCGCAAAGCACTCGCGTCGCCGACCCTCGCAACTACTTCTCGCTCCACAACACCCAAGGCTACGGCATGGTTATGCTCAGTCCCGCCGATGAGTCTCCGACCGAGGTCTTTCTTGCTACCGAAGTGGTCGACGACGAACGTTGCGTCACCCTCTCAGCGCACAATGCAAGAAAGGCTTTGGCCACGCAGTTTTGCATTGACGACGCACCATCCGCCGACACTCCCGTCTACCACTCCCTCACCTTCTACCTCAACTCAATGCGCTACCAGGAGCACCATCGTCAACATTTCCGTACCGACCCCCTGCTCACTGCCCTCGCCAAGCGCGCAAGTGGAGAGAACCATTTCATGCAGGCACTCGTGTGCGACTACGCGCTCTCCATCATTGTCGTTTCCGTCCTTCAGAAACATTGTCCCGACTACCCAGATTTGACGGCAATGTTTGTCAAGAACGACATCGAGGATTCCGTGCGAGTGTGGGAGCAGTGCCACCAAGAGATGCGCGACCTTTGGGAAAAGCTTGAAAATACCTGCGGTCTTGACATGATTCCGATGCTCAAGCGATACCCTGCTCTGCACTTCCAGAAACTGTCGGAGATGTCGCCCACACATGACGCGTTTGCCCGAGACCTCAAACTTCTCAAATTTGGCTTCGGCCAGCCCCAATCCGGCAAAAGCGACCTCGCCACTCCCCACTGCCGTACGCTTGTCGAAGACGCGATGCGCAATCTTGCTGGTGAAAGCAGTAGACCGCTGTCTTGCCAGTTTTGGCCGTTCTCTGCATGTCTTGAGACGGAAATGATAGTGTACGGCTTGAGCGGCAAAGGAGCATCCAGCGACCGGTCTTACCACATGCACAGCTCGAACGCGACCTCGTCATCCGATCCTCAGGCAGGCGGCCTCATGGCCCTTGTGAGAGTTGACGACATTGCAGCAGGCACCAAGATGTGGCGGGTGGTGCGTGCAGCCCGTGACCTGGCTCAGTGGCAAAACCGCTTCCTGCTTCTCTGTGACTTTGGTGGCATGTCAGTCGCGACCATGTTTAAAGGCATCGACGGCAAGTGCACCGCTCGCAACTACTGGAAGCACTGCCTGCAACTCGGCAAGACTTGCAAGTGCGGCTGTAGCAATGCGCAACTCAAGTCGCGTTTTCATTCCACTTGTGGCGGCTGCAAACACGTCCACCGTTCCATTGAGGTGTATACGGACCTTGCCAATCTGCCGACGCTTCTTCTCGTCGCTGAAAAGGGTCGCCTCGGTGACACTTTTCCCACCTCGCTCCGCACCATGGACCTGCGTGCTCGCTACTCCTCAGAGCCCAGCTCGCTCTCCTCTGTCGTGCAAGACCTTGGCCGAGTCTGTCGCTATGCACCTTTGAGCGCTCCCAAAGCAACGCTCCTCGTTGGAAACGGCCTCTTCCGCAAGTGTCTCAAGAAACTCCCTCAAGCGGCATCGTTTGAAGCCATCATCACCGCACCCGACACGGCCATGGCTCGCATTAGCCAGCAGCAAGACCTCAACTCGCTCCACTGGAGTCACTTTGCTCCCGCGCGAGGCAAGGGACAGGTCCAGCGCAACAGCGACAACGCGCTCAAATACAAAAACTACGATTACGGTCGTTCCAACGCCGATGGGTACGATCCACGACGGTTTCTGTTGCAGGCCGCTCCGCAGATTGGCAAGACGGGCACGTTTACGTCGCTTCTGCTCCAACTGCGCAAGGAGATCAACAGGCTTAGTCCTCCTTATGAGCCGCAAGACGATGTGTGCTGGCATGTCTATGGGCCTCAACTCTCAATGGCCCCCGACGTTGTTGATCACCACTTCGACCTCAACGATTGGCTCTTTCCTCGTAAGGAAGACGTTCTTGTTCGACAGTCGTTTGAATGGAACATCTCTTCAAGCAAGTACGACCACCTCCTCCAAGAGCCATTCACATGCGATTATGTGTTCCCTTCCGAAGAGCTTGCTGCCTTTGCGAAGAAGGATGATGCGTCGAGTGCTTGCAACCAAGACATCCCCTTCCTCGGTGGCCCGTCAAGATCACTCTCAAACCAGGAGTGTGGCAATCTCTATCCGTTCCGTACTTGTGCCTATACATCCCTGGCTCTCAACCCTACACACGTGATGCTTCGGTTCTCTTGGCCGGACATCAAGGACACCCGCGTGAGTGTTCCAAATGCATTGCAGGGCGCATTCCTGACTTATTACGAGGAAATTCTGGCTCTTAACGATCACTTCATGGCAACACGCCCTCTTCGCTCGTGGGTGTTTGTGCCATCGGTGCGTCTGAGCGGCCGGCACGATTGGAGTGCAGCACTTCTGGAGGGTGACCACGACGAGACTGATATGGTTGTGCGAGTGATTGTGTGTCGACAGGCGCAGTTCGAACAATTTGTTCAGTGTGTTGGAAATGTGTGCATGGTCATGGAGCTTCCTTCCCACATGGTGATGTTTCCTGACCCTAACAGCCCTACGTGTAGCGTGGAGCAAGGCATTGGTTTTGCTCGTCTCTTTTGCCAGCGTGTCGCAACCAGACTTGGCCTTGCCACGATGTTCATGTGTGACGACAACATTGACCACTTGGCCGTCATCAACGGGGAGCGCATTGAGACCGACTCGCCAATTCTTGCCGTTGAGCCGATCAGCTTTTTCGATGTGCTCGCTCACCTTGAGCGCCAACTGCTCGGTGCTCACAACCATGCTCGTCCGTCGTTTACGTACCGCTTTCCTGACGACACCGGCGAGCTCCAGCGGCGCTCAGGCAGTCCTGATGCCTATGGTATGCTGGGAATGTTCCGTCAGAATGGCCGCCACGTTGCAACGTCGCCTTTCAAGCGCACGTACGTGTACAGCCTTGTGCTTGTGAACGTCGCCGCGTGCGCAAAGAAGAACGTGTGGTTCCAGCCTTGGCCGTTCCGCGAAGATCTCAAGTTCGCGGCAGACTGTGAGATGGCCGGGCTTGCCGTCCTCAAGTACCAGGGCTTTGTGCAGCTTAAGCTCCAGCAACGTGGTGGAGTCATGGGACACTGCGCCTCGCTGGCAGCATGGCCTCCGCGGCCCGAAGAGGTGAATGACGTTCCTGCCAACGTGGACTTGGCAGAGTTGATGGCGATTGTCGAGCATTACGGTCCCTTTGTCAACCTATCCGAGTTTTCGACTAAGAACTCCGTGCCCGACATGCCGGATGGTCAACCAACTTGGGCACTGATTCTTTGCCCAGCCGATAGCCAACGCTATGACCTCTCTGAAGTGATCCGTCTCCTCAGCTGCACTTCTGCCTGCTACACCCACCAGGTGCGTATGATTGTCATCAACTCACACGCACTTCTCATGGACCAGCCGCCTCCTGCCGCTCTGACTCGCTATGCGCGAGAAGTGTTGCGGCTGAAAAATCCTGTGCTCCGATGGCACTTTGGTGGCGTAAAGAAAAACTTTGTGGTGTTGAAGATTGAAGAAGATCCGGTGGCGGCTGAAGCAAGCGCGAGCATTGCAGAGACGCGTGTGCGTACTCCGACGAGCAAACGATCTGCCGATGCTTTGGAGACCGGTACAAGTGCGTCGAGTGGTGTGCAGGTAAAGTCGAGCAGTGGTAGTGGAGTGAACGACAGTCGACGTGGATCGGACGCTGACAGTGCTGCGAGTTCCAAGACGAAGCGAGCAAGGTTGAGTGCTAGTGGCGTGATGAGTGACGCTGGTCCACGTGAATTGGACGGTCGCCGCGAAAGTCTCGAGGAAAAGCTAGCAAGGCGGAGCGCTGGTAGTGCGGCGACTGGAAGTCGACGGGAATCAGACGCTGATTGTGAGAGTGAGAAGAAGCGAGTAAGGTTCAGCACTGGCGGTGCGACGATTGACAGTCGACGTGGATCAGATGTGGACGATAGCGTTGGAGCTGAGCGCGGGTTGGGAGGGAGTCCCGCGCAGGCGGCGTTTAGCGAAAGCTCAAGATCACGTGCGCACACTGACATTGCTGCTGCAGGTGGGCCAATTTATCCAAGCAGCACGAGCAGTATGGTGCCCAAGCCGTCTCCAACGACGTCCGCTTCGGAGCGTGTTCCTCTCAGCGCGCCTGCAACGCAAAGC
>CALSCP010001367.1:7500-13471 GCA_943704425.1 Ministeria vibrans ATCC 50519 | reverse complement strand
GCGCGCCTGCGACCCCAACTGCGCGCGCGCCTACCACGCCGTACCAACGAGAGCTGGTCCTCAAGGGTCTGGACACGTTTTATCGCGATCTCAAACGAAAAAATGTCTTGGTGCCCCGCCAAAGGATTCCCAAGGCACCCTTGGGCGACAAGGTCATAGCGAAAAGTCTCGACAAGGAGAGGAAGCTGTCCTCACAGATGAACGCGTTGAAAAAGACGCTATCGAAGCACAAAGCGTTCTGGACGAATGACCCAGATGTGGTTGAGAAAGTCAAAGACTGCCATCGCCTGATGGAAGTGCGCAAACGAAAGGGTGCTGCGACCACACTGACTGACTATTTCAAACTCCCTGCGACTGCCACCACGGAAGCTCAAGGATCTGGTGATGATGTGGGGGGAGTGGAAGAGGCGGCTGGTTTGGAACAGGAGGACCGTGAACGCAATGGGACTGGTGATGGAAGGCAGTATCGGAATGGTTCGATTGGCAATGCCGCTGTTGCCGCTGCTGCTGCTGCTGCTGCTGCTGCTGCTGCTGCCGGTGATGATGGAGAACAGTATTCGAATGGCAATAATGATGTTGCTGCTGTTGCTGCCGCTGCTCCTGCCGATGATGATGATGCGAACGCGCCTGATGGCGAGGGCAATGCCGATTCAGACGCTAAATCCGAACAATCAGAAATATGGGAAACCGCCCCAATGTTTTGATAGCTATTCTTGTAGCTACGTAGTAGAGGGAGAGAAGAGAGAGAGAGAGACAGACAGAGACAGACAGAGACAGAGACAGAGACAGACAGAGAGAGAGAGAGAGTGTGTGTGTGTGTGTGGAATGGAGAGAGAGAGTGTGTGTGTATGTGTGGAGTGAAAAAAAAGTGAAAGTCTTTCGTTTGACGTTTTTAGAGATAATCAAAAATTATTTTTATTTCACTTTTTCGCCTGTTCTTGTTTGGTCTGAATCTGACGGAGCAACTCATTCAGACGCGACTGTGCGTCTGCAAGCTCAGAGGCACTCGCACCATCCACGGCCGTCGAGAGCATCGCAATGGTATCGGCATTGAGTGAGAGTCCTCCCGACGACGGCCCATTGGCTGCACTCCCTACTTCTTCTTCTACGCTCGTTTTGGCCCTTTTCGCTTCGTTCTTCTCCGGATTCTACAGCAGAACACACAAAGATGACAATAAGTAATTATAGCTTTTTTCTCTCTATCTATCTTGTACTTGTTGATGCCATTCGCAGAGAGTGCGGTAGAGCGCATCGACTGAGATGGGCATGGACGCGACTTGTTGGCGTGTGAGGGCCGCCAGTGCGCCAATGGTGTTGATTTGACGCGCACAGAACAACTGAAAGTACAATACATACGAGTCATAAGTATCACAAACACACACACACATATACACTATGTAAATGCACGCACAACACACAATCACTCACTCATTCATTGACTCACACACACACACACACACACACACACACACACACACACACACACACACACACACACACACACACACACACACACACACACACACACACACACACACATTCACATTCACATTCGCGCTAACTCATTCAATCAGTATACCTGTTTGAGGGCGCGCGAGGATGACGTCGCTGCCGTTGCAAGTTGTGCAAAGACGGACGAAATGGACTCTTCGCGACCCACGAGACTCGGATAGAGTGCGCCGTCGCTCATTGGCTCGTCCCTACAAGAACGCAACGCATCATTCAATCGCAGTCATTCGCCTCTTCGACTTACGTGTCAGAAATCATATCCATTTGAAGGCGTCGCTTCACAGGCTTCGCAGCGGTTCCCAGCGTCTTTCGACGACCCGAAATCCTAAATTTCAAACGCATGAATGAAAAGTGAGAGTGTAAGAAAAGGAGAAAAGAAACTTTGTCGATGTGCTACGTGATCATAGAGCTGTCAGTGCTGCCGATGCTGACGCCACCCGAGTCATTCGTGCCGGGTGCAGTGCCACTAACAAACAAGCTGGAGGAGGACAAAGCAGTGGTCGCGGCAGTGGTGGTGGCTGACGGAGCATGCAACGAGTGTGCCATGACCATGCGGTGCTGCGGATGGACGTGGCGTGTGGCGACGGGTGGGACGGGCGCGATCAAGGGACGACCGTTGCGCAGAGACGCTGTCAGTGTGGCGTTGGTGTCGCTGACTACAGACGTTGCGAGTCCCATCGCCGCTGCCGTAGCCCCTGTCCCTGTTGCAGTAGCTGTTGTTGCTGTTGTGACTGGCGCAGTCGAACTGAACGACATGTTGCGCACAGCAAAGTCAGTGTCGGATGTGCTCTTGCGCACGGTGGCTGCTGTTGCTGTGGTCACTTTGGCGACTGTGTTGGAGGCAAGATCAAACTGCACGCGACGAGAACTGCCAGAGCTGCCAGGTGTGCCACTGTTGGTCTTAAGAATACCTACGCAACACATTCATTGTTCAAAGAGAGTCCAGTCCATCCATTTCATGCAATGCATCATACCTGGTGAAGGTCCAAACCCTGCATCACTGCTGCCAGACGAGGACGAGCGACGAGGTGGTGGACGCGACACGGGGCTGGCAGCTGTAGTCGCTGTTGCTGTCGCTGTTGCTGCTGCGGTGGTGCCGCTGTTGTCGTCGTCTGACGAAGGTGCTTGACTCTGATCCTACAAAATGAAGAGAACACTCACAGGTGAGTTCGTTTGAACAGATGAGAGAAGACCGACGCACCAGAGCAGTGTAAGTGAGAATGGCTTGCTCGGTGTGCTTTGCTTCCCGCTGGTGCTCCGTGAGCAACCGCCGTCGCTTGATGGGCGATGCAATGGCAACAAACTCCGTTTGTGTGTCCTCTTCGCCGTAATTCAGTCGCGCTCGTTTCGGTGACTACAACAAGTAAAAAAAAAAAAATCAGACTTCACAATCACACAATTTACAAACGAGTTATTGTTTTACCTTTGAGGGCGACCGGTGATGGTGCTTGGTCGGCGATTTTGAGGGTGAGCGAGGTGAAAGGACGGAAGGAGAAGCAGCGGAGAGAGCTGTTGTGGAGAGAGCGGCAGTATCAGGAGCAAAGCGGAGGAAGCTGCGACGGAAGCGGGGCGGTGGGGGTGTTGTCTTGGGACGGGGTGCAGCGGGGGCGGCGTCTTCGACGGTATCCAAGGAGCCCAGGTCGCTGAGGGAGGCCGGGGCGGGTGCACGAGAGCGCAGTTTGACTGGTTGATCCTCTTGTTGCTGTTGTTGCTGTTGTTGCTGTTGTTGTTGTGAATGTTGTTGTGTTGTGATGGCTGGGGGCGCAGGGGCTTGAAGAGCTTTGACGCCAATGGGAGCGACAAGGGAAGCGGGGGGGAGGTCAAAGAGTGGCGTAATGAGGGGTGAGGGTGCGTGTGCATGCGAGCGACCAGCGAGAGCTTTGGAAGCAGCAGAGGCTGCCGAGGCTGCCGAGGCCGCAGCAGCCGCTGTTTCGGCCGCTCTGCGTGCGTTGGCAGCCGATGGCTTGACAGACGCAAGACGACCACTGCGTGACGAGGAGAGCACGCCACTACTGCTGTTCATGGGCGTTTCCAACTCATCATTGGGAGAAAGAACTGACGCATCTTCAAGGCTGGGTAAAATGAGGTCACCGCCGAGCGAACGACGAGTGGACAAGAGAACGGTGCGCAGGGCGCGTGGGTAGGTGAGAGGCGCTGAGGTGCAGCCAAAGGTCTTGTGCCAAAAGTTGACGGCGGCTTCCTTGACGTCGTCACGACGATGAACGAGACCTTGCTCGAGAAGCGGACTCATCTGTTGGAGGAGTGCCGAGTCGAACGACGTGAGCTGGCACACGTTGGCGACGAGTGCAAGGAGCTCTTGAAAGACGACAACAGCTTGTGGATGGCGACGAAGGTCACCACGCGTAAGCGAGGCGGCGACGGGAGCCGAGAGGACGCGAGCACAAGCACGCACAAGACTCTCGCGTTGGACTTTGGGCAGGAGACGACGGACCGAGTCCAATAGAACGGAGACAACAGACATGCGTGAGCTGCCATGGACACTCTCGTGAAGAACTCGCGCAAGGAGCGAGAGTAGCGCTGAGGGGCTCGTGGGCGCTATGACGGCTGTGGTCGCCGTGGAGGCACGCTTGCGCTTGGCCTTGGGTGACGGCATGGCCGTGTCATTGGGTGCAGGCAGGTACAGGTCAACACAGGTGGAGATGGTAAAGGCACAGGCGTCAACAAGGTCCGAGGCGCACACGGGCAGCAGAGAGACAGGCTGACGCGGCAGTTGAGCCAATAGACGGTCGCAAAACACCTCGACAAACTCGTTGCGATTGTCAGAGGCGAGTGTGAGGTGAAGCAAGCGGGTCTGGGCGACCATAAGTGACGACCAGACGCGCTTTGCGGCCGCATTCATACAGCCCAAATCGTTCGTAGGAGAAACACCGCTGCCACTCGTGGAGGCAGCGGCAAAGGTGTCCGACTTGAGCTCCTTGACGGGCGTTTCGGCACGTACGGGTGCGGATGTGGCGCCGTTACGCATGATGATGAGGAGTGGTGTCAGGAGCGGTAGGGCATTGTCCGAGAGCAGTTTGAGCTTGTCTTCGACGCTGCGCACATGTTGCTCGGCCGTCACCGTCCACGTGTGCAGTAACAGTCGCATGTTGGTGCTGTTGGCGATGGTTGAAAGACCCTCATAGGTGTTGTTCATGAAGGCAACGGCCGCAGTGCCACCAAAGGCACCCGACACAAGACGACCGATGACAGTCTCGGCGGCAGCAGCAGCCATGGCACTGGCGGAGCCCGACTCGGACGACATCCAAGTGGTACTTGTGGGCTGAGCAGCGACCGACTTGGGCAATGGCGTGGCAAAAATGGTCGTAGGTGAGCCCGAGTTGGGTGCAGTGAAGCCCGTGAGGCACACATTGACGAGGTATGCGGCGACAGGGCATGGCGGGGCATTGTCGTCGGCAACGGTCAGCGTGTCGCTTCCAATGACCTGTTCGGACAGACCCTCTGCGAAGGCAGTGACGACGGTGGTGGCGGCCAGTACAGCCTGGCCGGTATCGTCGCGTCGCGCAGTCTTGATGAGTTGTCGGCACGTTTTGCCACAAGCGCGCGCCGCAATACGAGCAAAGATGGCGATTTCATCGTTGACGCGCATGAGGTGAGCAGTGGAAGGGCTGCGCTCGGGCATAGCACTGGGATGGATGAGGGTGGGTGAGGCGGCGGCGTGGTCCTGTTGCTCGACAAGAAGCAAATCGACGAGGCGCGAGAGGCTGTGAGCGACAAGCGTCCAAATGGGCGTGACGTCAAGGTCTGACTGGAAAGGCGGGCCGGTCCAGTGGTCCGAGGGTGACGCGTGTGCCTGGAACGAGAGAAAAGCGGGTTCGGACGAGGCGGTCGTGGGCGAGGTGCGTGATGGTGAGGACATCATGGAGCGCTGGGGTTGAGGCGACTGTTGCAATTGCGATCCCTGCTTCATCTGGGGCGACGAGGGCAGTGGTGGAGCGAGGGTGGAGAGTTCTTCGCATGCTTCGCTGTAGCTTATGTCGGTGAGGAGCGAGAGCCACGCGAGAAGCTGACGACCGTGTGTGGCGAGCCAGGTGGCGGATAGAGGGGAAGCGGAGGTGGAGAGACGCGACGGGAGTGATGACGCGATAACCTCAAGACGTTTCTGGAGGGCACGATCGAGTTTCAGGGCGGAAGCAGCAGAGAGAGCAGCACTGTCACCAGGAGGCGAGTCGCTTGACACAGCGGAAGAAGAAGAAAGGGTGACGCCCACAAGGAATATGTCAGCAATGGCGGCGAGGGCAAAAGTAACAAGGCCATAGCCACCGCCAGGCGAGTGTTGCTGCTGTTGTTGTTGTTGTTGTTGTTGTTGTTGTTGTTGTTGAGAAGGAGTCTGCTTAGATGATTTGTGAGAAGAGTGTTGCTGCTGTTGGTGAGAATCCTTGTCGGCGAGGGTGTAGATAAAGAAGGGCTTGACGACCGAGTCAAAGTGATCGGTAAGCACAGT
>CALSCP010001367.1:0-5000 GCA_943704425.1 Ministeria vibrans ATCC 50519 | reverse complement strand
CATTCCGTTTTCGATTCAAGTCGAAAACAACGGTGTGATCTTCCGGCATTTCCAGGGTGCCGACATTGAGCATGAGCAACTTGAGGACATGTTTCACGGTAGAGAAGAAGAGAAAGTGTGTGTGTGTGTGTGTGTGTGTGTGTGTGTGTGTATGGTGTATGCACCTGTGTGTGCTGTATGGTTGTATGGTGTGATGTATGGTTGTATGTATGTGTGTGTGTGTTTGTATTTATGTGTAGGTGTGTGTTTTTATGGTTGTATGGATGTGTGTGTATGCGCTTGTACATGTGCGTGTGTGTGTTGTGTGCTTAGTTTGAGTGCTTTATTGAACTCTAGGCGTAATTCACGACGACGTGGCGTATGGCTTTCGCTTCCACGACAGTACGGAGCACCAGCTGTTTGTGGAGCACTGTGAGAGTCTGTCGAGTGGCGGGGCTGGTGTTGGGGGCGAACAGGACGTCGTAGCGCGATTGAATATCCGCAAGAGACGTCCCACTGACGAAACGGATCCCGTTGAGGAAACGTAAAACGCCACACAAGAACGCGTTGTGGGCTTTTTTTTTACTTTTTTCTGTTTTTGTATAGGGATAACGCATCACGAGAGATGTTGTACTGTTTGTCATTGGTGCACCAACTTAAAGGGGGCGAAAATGAAAGCAGTGGAGCGGATGAGGACAGTGCAATGGGCGTTGGAGGTGGAGGTGCGAGTGGGAGTAACAATAGTAATGGTGGTGTTGGAGGGATAGGACAACCAATAGCAGCTGGTGCAGCATCAGCTAGTACCGTGGTGGGCGTGAATGCTCCTGTGACTTCCGCCGCTCCATCAACTACCACTGCTACTTCTACTGCTGCTGCTCCCACGAGTGCGTCTGGTGCTGTGGCAGTGGTCAATCATACTATCTCGAGAGGTATATACTATGATGTGTTTTTTGATAGTTCTATACTCGTCAAGTTTACATTTTTTGTTTTGACTTGTTCAACTTGCATTAACTCTTTTTGTTCTTGCGTTGCACTCCCACTCTCTCACTTGGCTCACGCTTTCTTTCACTTTGTTTTCACTTTTTTTTCTGCCACGACGTTTCAACACTTCTCTCCCTCACTTTTGGCTAACGAACGAATTTACTTTTTGTATGGTTAGGGCCAAGCATTGCGATTGCAGTGTGCGCGACAGTGCGTTATGTGCATGTGTTCAAACCCTTGATTCTGCTGGCACTAGAGCACTGCAAACAACAGCTGATGGAGGCGAGCAATTCCAATGAGAATGGTGTTGGTGGGAGTGGGGCAGAGGAGGAGGATACGACGCGCGAGGCACTTTTGTCGCGTGTGGTGCGCGATTTGTATGTATGCTTGGACAACGTCGACTATTCGGTTGTGGGTGAAGCACAGCCAAAGGTCATCGATGCACACGTGCTCTGGTCTAGAGTCCTCAACGTATAAAAGTCAATTTTGAGCGTGGTTGACGTTGATTCATGGCTGTATATGTGTAGGAACGATCGTATGTGAGCACTGCGCCAGTGCACTATCTCACATACAACAAGCCACTGCACATTCCGATTTTACTGCCCTCTGACGAGCTTCCGATGGCGTCGCTCACGCGTCTCCTGCACCGCTTTACCACACACACCATGCTCATCTACAACGCAGTGCTGCTAGAGTCGCGCATTCTCTTTGTCGGCACAGCCCTCACTGCTCCCATCAAGGATATCATCCCGCTCGTCCTGGCTGCCGCACACCTTGTCTCCCCACCTCTCCATGGCATCATCCAGCGACGCTGTCTGCCCATGGCCATGGACCCCAACGATCTTAGCTGGGCCACCTGGCCTGGCTTCATTGTTGGCACTGCCTCCCCCACCATCCGTGATCTCGTCACCTGTGGTACGTCACACAACGCTTCGTCCGTGATAATGTGTCACGCTCACTCGAGCTTTGCGTAGACCTGCTGTGTGATGTGGACACGGGACGTGTGACGGTCCTTCAGAAAATAGGAGAGGACAGTGAGAGTCTGACGCACCAATCAATGGACAGTGCGTTTTACGCGTCACTTACCGAGACTGTTCTTGTGAGAGAAACGACAGTCAGAGCGACAGAACTGAATTCTCTCTCTCTCTCTCTGTTTATGCGTAGGGGCAACCGAAAGGAGAAGAGCGATTGCGATTACGGTTTGCTGAGTACACTCAGCATTTGATTGACATTGCGTTTGACAAAGCAGAATAGTAACCTTATGTCAAAAACCACGTAACACACTAATTAATTACAATCTTTTCTGTCTCTCTTTTCTTTTTGCTCTCAAGTCCCGATGAGAAAACGCGCAAACGCGAAGTGGAATGGAACGCGTTCCGGATCACACGGTTCCGACAGACACCCGCACACTCCGAGTTTCTGCGCCAGCACCAGCAGCGCATTGCGATGGCCGCCATCAAAAGTGTCAATGTTGAGCGTATTATTGAGAGGTTGAGAGTCAGACGTAATATGACTGCGCAGGTACTTTTGAGAAGAGTGAATGAGGGAGTGGGCGTGTCAGATTGAGAGTGACTGACTGACTTATTGTTAATTATTGAGAGTTATTATTATTATTATTATTTTTGTTGTGTGTAGGAAGCGTATTCTGCATTGAAGGATATGCTGCAAAGTGTACGCACCAAAGAACAACTTCAAGAGGTAAAACTTTACTACACTTAGTCAACTCATCTATTCACTCACTCACCTGTTGCACTATTTACGTAGCTTATGATGTATCTCCCCCACTCTCAATGCGAATCCGCGGATCTTGTGCTCTATCCCATTGCAATGCTTCTCGTTCATCCCTCTGAACATGTTCGTTTTGCCGCTGTTCAACTTCTCACCCGTCTCAATTCTGTTCGGGTATAAGAAAAACTGAAATGTCTCTCTCTCACGCTAACCCTCTATCACTTTTTGTTTCTTTCTCTCTCTGTCACTTTGTTCCTTTCTCCCTCTCTCTACCACTTTCTCTTTCTCTCAACCACTTTGTTCATTTCTCTTTCTCTCAACCACTTTGTTCTTTCTCCCTCCTTCCTCCTCTCTCGTTCTCTCTGCCTCTTCCTATACTTAATGTGCTCAGGAGGGTGCCACTGCTCTCAAAGCACTCAACCCTTTTCTCTCAATTGCCTTCGCTCGTGAATCAGATGCGTATAAATCATTCCGTTTGCGAAAGTAAAACATTTTCATGCTATTGTGTATACCTTTCATTTCTCTCGGTCACTTTCTCTCTCTCTCTCTTTTCTTTTGTGTACATTTTTTCTCACTTTGCAAATGAGTGTGAGAGGATTTTGTGGTCTTCTCCGCCACTGAAAAGCATAGCATCATCAGCCCAAGCGAGAGCAAAAACCTGTTGGAATAAAGGAACAAGATGTCAGATACAGAAAAGAAAAAAGACACTCAAGTTTGAGACCTTTTTGGTGTGATCTTTGATGGAGTGGAGCGGACGGTTTGTGCCGCGAATGTCCCACAAGTGCACGACGGAATCGGCATCTGAGTCACGGAAGAGGGCGGTGGCGAGGAGGTAGGGCTGGTTGTGGTGTGAGGGAGCCCACTGGACACACTGGACAAAGGCAGGACGGTGGGACGACTGTGGAGGAGCCAGAGCACACTTGACGAGTACGTTGGCGTCGGCTGAGAGTGCCTGTGGTGTTGTGCCCATTCGCAGGTCGTACAGACGTGTCACTCCGTCGCAATGGCCGGCAGCAGTCAGACTGTTCTGTGCGTTAACAGCGAGTGCAGTCACGGCACACGCCGTGTCTGCCCGCTGTACATTGACGCCACTCTCGACACTCCACACGCGCAAAGTGCTGTCCCATCCCCCCGAGACAATCACCTGTCCGCCTGCAGCCCATTCCACCCCCGATACAGCCCCCCGATGTCCAACAATCGTCGCCCGCGCACTCACCGTGCTCGGCCCTTGTCGCGTCTTCTTTCCCCGCCGTTTGCTCGTCTTCTGTCGTTTTGCGCTCCCCTACACACAATCGAGCATGCTTAGCTGCAACCCATTCGATACAAAAATACGTACCTCTTCGCTTGTCGAGTCGTCTGTATAGCTCCACAGCTTGATAGACTCGTCCCACGAGCCAGTGCAGAACATCTGCTCATTCGCATCCGGATGCAAACTCATGGTGTCTTTTTTGAGATAGCAAGTCAGTTTACGCATTTCTCACTCAATAATGATGAATACCAATTGCTCCTGTGTGTCCTTCAAAAACACTCTGACAGTGCCAGTCTGTCTCGGTTCCATCGTCGGCATTGACGTTGCTCCACAAACGCGCAGTGCAGTCCTGCGACGCGGACAGACATGAGTGAGCCGGCGCGCCGTTCTCCACATCCACTGTTGCTCCTAAAAAAAGACACATTGTCAGTAGGTCACTCGCACTCTCACGCACACACTTACCCCATTTGACTGCCTTCACAGGTTCTAAGTGACCTTCGAGCATCTCCTGGCATGCACCCGACTCGTCCCAGATGCGCACAATGCCGTCGTAACACCCCGACACAAGACGGCTACATACACACACAAGAATGATCACCCTCGTCTTCTCCTGCTTCTTCCGCATCGCCCTTACCCTGAGCGTGAGGCGTCAATGGCCGCCACCCAGTCGTCGTGCTCCATCGATTGCTCTGGTCGCGGAGGCGGCAGTGCTTGCAAGTACTCAACGGTGATCACCGTCTCCATCGACAGCTCACACTCGGCAATGTGAGCCTCCAGAGTGGACCGGACAAACTTGCCATCGACAATGAAGTCAAAGGGAACTGGTTTTTCTGTGGATCAAACGAGAAGAGTTCGCAGAAATGATGATCGTGTCAAGAACAATCCATGTGAACCCACTCGCACGCAGTTATTCGCCCTCTCCACGCCATCAGTCACGGTTACTGTCCATAGTAGGCTCGTGGGCACTCAAAGTGGGCTCAAAAACGACGCAACAGCCCCAGCACGATGGAACAGGTTTCCGTCGCGTTTTTTTTTTTTTTTTTTTTTTTTTTTTTTTTTTTTT
>CALSCP010001346.1:0-48129 GCA_943704425.1 Ministeria vibrans ATCC 50519 | reverse complement strand
CGCCCTTGTCGCCCTGTCGTCCTGACATGTCAAGGGATAAACTTTTGCTCATTCTTGCAGCCTGTACCAGAAGGAGAGACGACAGAGAGAGAGATAGAGAGAGAGAGAAAGAGAGAGAGAGAGAGAGAGAAAAGAAGACAATTGTGTGGGCGCAATGCGGAGGATGAGTGCGTGGCCATGCAAAAGGACTATGCGGGGTTGGGAGGGAGGCGAAACACTTACGCTGCTGTGGACGAGTTTGGAGAGGAGTGAGACGTTGGTTCGAATGGTCGCCGTTGCAGTCTCGTTGAGCACACGCTGCAGCGGCTTGGCCTTTGGCGGCGCCGGCGTTGTCGGGGTCATTGGGATGTCGCCTGGCATGCTGAATGTGAAGCGAAGAAAATGATTGTTTAAACTAAGTGAGTTTACTGAGTTTAACTATAAACTTTTCCGTTTTAACAGAAATAAGAGCTTTTCAGCTACAAATAATTAATATGGTGACTCTATCATTCATAAATGGGTTGTATTCTTCTTCTTCTTCTTCTTAATAATTATGATGAGGTGTAATTACAATAACCAATCACGGCGGTGACACAGAGTTGAGCAGGCGCAAGTTCTATTGACTTTGTTGTTTGTTTATTTATTTCTTACAAAATGATATTACAATGGCGCGTGAAGCGACGACGAGAGCGCCATCCATTCAAAGCTGCGACGAACAGTGTCATTCGCGGTCGGAGTGGCCTATCGCAGAGCACAAAACGTCAAAGGAGTCAACAAGAGTCGTCCAACTCACCTCCAAGTCCCAACGGGTGATTTTGTCAAATCGCTCCGCCACTGACCACACACGTTCGTCCGTGTCGTTTGAAGGCACGCGACTCTCTTTCAACACAAACCCTAGGAAGAGCATGGTGAGACTCGACTGTCTCACAACTCTCCTTCATCAATCTGTACCAGACGCGTTCTCTGGCAACGGCAGGTCAATCCCGCGTATTAAACGTCCTCGGAAGTGCGATTCCTTCACTTCGCCAGGCTGGCCTGAAAGACACAGGCAAGCGCGTTGCGGTGAGCAAAGACGTTTCAATGTGTTGCAGTACCCGTCAAATCTTCGCCATTCTCGCCAGTCACAACAAGGTATGTGCTCACAGGCGCGTCAGAGTTACAGTCAATCTGGCAAGGCATCTGCACAGCGGGATAAGAGAGCGGACGAAAGAGGAAGGAGACCGATCAAGGAGAGTCTTTCAAAGTTGTGTGTGTTGTACATGATGAATCACCGCCTTTTCCTGTGTTGTCGACGACACATCGTTCACCCGAATGTCCGCCATCTATCACTTCTTTTTCAAATGGCACAAAAGGAAATGTAAAAACAGTGAATTTGTGAATTGTGAGCACTGAATGGAGTGAAATCTCAAATGAGTAATGAGTCAAAACAAACTCAAAGTCTCAAATTATGTCATTTTTTTTACTTGATGGACAGTCCTCCGCCAATTCCTCCTCGGAAGCTCCCGCGCCTGCCAACCGACGAAGATATAAGAGCAATAGAACAGTGCGTGCGTCATTTATGGAGATCATCATATCTAATTTGCGCTTCATGTCAGATTCGAAGAGGAACAGTCTGAAGTGCAACATGATTTTCACGGCAAAGTGAGCCGACGACGACGTTTGCGTCTTGACCACCGAGTGGCGCCGGCTACGGTGGCTACTCGTGCTGCACGAGCGCCAACGAAAGAGTCGCGCGAGGAGGAGCTGCGTCGAGCGGTGGCAAGGGAAAATATTGAGCGAGTCCGTGAACTTGTCGATGCCGCTGTGAATGTCAACGCTGCAGACGACCTTGGTCGCACAGCGGCGCACTTTGCTGCCACCAAGGGAAACGTGGCCATGATTAACTTTCTCGTCGAGAGCGGCGCCTCCGTGAGCAGTGTCGATCGCCAAGGCAATGCGCCTCTGCACCTTGCCGCCTGCACCAATCACATTGCGGCCATCACAGCTCTCATTCAAGGCGGCGCCTCTCCCTCCCAACGCGACGCTCGTGGCAACACACCCATCCATTATGCAAGCGGTCGATTACGTGTGCTGCGCAAATTCACCAGTGCGACTCCCCAGCTGCTCACCGAAATTCGTCATGTCGTCGACCTGCTCGCAGCGGTGTCTCAGTCGTTGGGCAACGGTGCAGACGATCCACAAGGTCCGGAGGATGTTCTTGAGCGAGTACGAAAACACCTCGACGGATCACTGGAGGTGAACGATGATGTTTTTGATCTGCTAGAAGGGTATTCAACAAACCTAATAGAGAACTCTTTCTGATCCTCTTTTTTGTACGGTGTAGATTAACGACATTATCACTGGAGAAGTTGTAAGAAGAGGCGAGCAGGAAATGGGCCGAGGACACAAAAAAGCCCCCTAAATATCACTTGTAGTCAACGTGCATTGTACATGAAATTAATATCAACATAGAGGAAAGTAGTTAAGTCATTATAATTTATTTTTTTTGATCATCATGGACCCACCCACGGCAACGGATGCACACGTTGCCGTCCTCGTTCGCGGTACACCGATCGCTCTCTTCCATCGTATGCGAGACTCACCCACATTTGTTTCCCTTGCAGAATTCCTCGCGTCTGCCAATCTCCTGCGCACCATGGACTCTCTTAACGTCGAGGCACAGTCGCTGCTAGAGGCAGTAGGCGCACCGCCTCCCGACATGTCGCCTGTGCCCCTGAAAACTATCGTCAACGACTACCTGCGTTTACGCGCCAACGAAGAACAGCGGCGCCTCGACGCGCGCGTTTCCCCCGCTCAACAGTCCACTGCCAGCCGGAAGAAAGGCAAAGCGTCACCATCCTCGCCTGCCGTCTCGTCTGCGGCGAGGAAACAGCAGAGCAAGCCGAAGAGGAAGCGTTCCGCGGCGACGGTGGTTGAGGAAGCGGGTGTTGCTGCTGTAGGGGCAGGAGAGCACGACAACGGCGACGACAACGACGACGACGACGAATACGAATTGGTCTTCAATCAAGACGACGACGACGACGACGACGACGCCATCATTAGCCCACCGGTGAAAAAGAGACGAAAGATATCGACGGGAGCCAAGGCGCAAGCAGCCAACAAGGCGAGACGAATTGCGTCGCTCGAAAGTGCACTTGCCGTCGCCGCCGCCTCGGCAGCCGCCAGCTCCTCCACAACAACATCTTCTCCTTCTTCAAGTACACATATGCAACTGCAACAAGACCCGCTCCAGCCACCACCGCCACAACAAGTGTCCCCTTCGAAACGACACCGCAAATCAACTCACCCACGACGGCGTGCCGACCCTCCCGACGAAGACTCGCTCCCCTTCGACTCAAAACTCCTCAGTTCCTTGCTGAATCCTCAAGACATTGCCGAGTTTATCAATACGCGCCAGCAACAACAGCAGCTCCAAGACGAGCCGGGCACATCGCCCAAGGCCGACTCACCCTTGAAGCAAGCAGGCCTTGCCGCCGCCGAACACGCCGATACCTTTGTCGAGCGGCTCCTCCGCACCCTTGACCCCACTGTTCTGCTTTCTACACCCCCTAGAAAGACATCAGACACAACTACTACTACCACCACCGCTACTACGACTGCACAGCCGCCCCAACCAGCCCGCACGCCAAGAGATCTCTTGCGCACCCCTCCCGTCAACACCAACCCCACTCCTCCAATCGCTGCCCCCGCCACCACTACCTCTGTGACGACTGCTTCCCCCGCGCCTTCTTCCTCCCTTCCCGTCTCCGAGCGCAAACGTCGTCTTGCAGATCCCTCTGCTCTCAAGCGCATTCTCGACTTGGCGCACTCCTAGACGAAATCATTCTGTACAAAACACACACACACACACAAAAATAAAAAACCCCCCATTCGCTAGTGTATCCTTCTTTCTTCATTATGTTGTCAATGTCCAGCTCAAACTGCCAGCGTGGCGGGGAGGACGAGAAAGAGAAAAATAACGTATAACATAGCAATATGCACCGTAAAATTATAATTGAAATCGTATCGTTAGATACGTTACAGGTACGTAGTGTTACATTACGCTGTACAAGGGTCCAAGAAGACTTTAGGGCTTAGACAAGAATTTCTTCATAGAGAGCGGCGACTGAGGCGCGCAAGAGACGCTCGCACTCTTTCAGTTTCGCTTGTTGCTGTTGAATGACCAGCTGTGTTTGTTTCGTGGACTGCGCAAAGGCAATCACCTGGGAGAAGAAAACAACGAAGGTGAAAATGGTGTGAAACACACACACGCACACACACATACACACATATATATCAATATGTATTATTGAGGTAGCAGGTAGCTTACATTCTGTGCGCGCGAGTGTGTCGCTCGTGTGACACGCTCAAGGACCGCTGCGCCCTGCTCGAGCTCGCTCGTCAGTGCGGCAAGATCACCTCCGACAGCAACCCCCTCGAGAGGTAGGCGGTGTACCACCGACTCAAGGGCAGCACCAAGACGACGACAGCGGGCTCGGTGGGCGGGAAGAGATGCAAGTAGCGCCGCTAAGAGCGCCGGTTGTATGCTCACAATACCATCCAGATGCTGACGCAGTCGTGTGGCAGCAATATGCTGTTGTAGCGCCGCTATTTCCTGGCGAATCTTCTCCGTGTGCTCCCACACTTTGTGACACTGAGACTAAGAGACAAACGTATTATGACTGTTGTGTGTTGAGCGTTACTTACTTTGGCATCGCGACTGTACGCCGCCTTCGACGTGGTTGCTCTCGCCCGTAGAAAGTACCACTGCACCAATTGGCAGCGAAGGATGCTCATGTCGTCGACGCGCGACGCCGGACGTGCGCTCGTTGGAGGTGCCCTTGAAAGTTCACGTCTTTGTCGATCAGCGCGTTCTCCTCGAATGCGGTCAATATCAGACGCTAGTGTGGTAGCAGGGGAGGTCATTATTCGCTCCATCAAATAATAATTAAAAGATGTGTCTTTGTGTGAAGTTATAACGAATGATGGTGAGAGTTGTTTATTCTCGATTACTTTCACTTTCTTAGTTTTATATACACAGTTTCTTTATAATTCGAAAAACAACAGAGGGGATCCTCTAAGGCCTATAAGTCCATAATACCAAGTTACAAAACACAGTTGAATCGATGAAGATTGCCATTGTTGGATCGTGAGACACAACAAAACAAACAACTCCCATTGACTGACTGATCTTTCTAGCGGACTCATTGGACGTTGTTGGGCCATTGTACGGACAAGCGTCGCTCCTGCCAAGCCCCTGTTGTCACTGCTCATGCCAACGACCTTGCTCTTTCTGTGTAGATTTTCTCTCGGGCCTCACACAACGTTGCACTCTTCGACGCCATTCCATCGCAAGCCAGCCAAGCGCTCGAATCAATCCGCGAACAGCTGCAGGCACTCTCGGACCAAGGACTCCTGTGGGATCAGACGGTGGACGAGGTGATGACGCGTGTGGGAGTTGCGGAGACGCTTCGCGACGCAGTGAGCGACGCACAGCACGTCCAAGAGTGTGTGCCGGAGAGCATCGAGCTGAAAGAGCGCGTCTTTGGCGAACTCGATGCGCTCTGTGACGAATTTGGCGACGAGACAATCGTACTGTCGTCATCAACGAGCTGCCTAATGCCGTCGCTCTTCAGCCAATCGCTTAAGCACCGCGCCCAAGTCATTGTGTCTCACCCAGTGAATCCGCCAACACTCATACCCGTCGTTGAAATCATTCCGGCGCCATGGACGTCGCAAGACGTGCAACAACGCACGCGTCAGCTTATGATATCGGTGCGCCAGAAGCCCGTGTCGCTCTCGCGCGAGACGGACGGCTTTGTCGTCAATCGACTTCAATGTGTGCATTTCTTATGTACTCTACTAATCATGGTCTAATATACTATTTTTTCGTTTTGGATTGTTTTCTTTTTCTTAGACGCCCTGCTGATGGAAGCGTATCGACTTGTAGAGGTATTTTATTACGAAAAGAGTCTAAAGATGTCTTTTCCCTAATCGAATCCAATGGAATGTAAGGAGGGAATCTGTTCGGCGGAAGATGTGGACACGAGCATCAAAGACGGACTGGCCCTCCGCTGGTCATTTATGGGCCCATTTGAGACGATCCATTTGAATGCGCCAAAGGGTACGAAAGATGGATGTAATCGCCACTGCTATTATTATTATTATTATTATTATTATTATTATTATTATTATTATTATTATTATTATTACTATTATTATTATTACTATTATTATTATTACTTTATAATGACGTTTTATTTTTTATTATTATGTAGGAACGAGTGACTACTTTGAACGGTACAGTGAAGGGATTCAACGAGTTGTTTCAAGTGCCTCTGCACCGCATCGAATGATTGGCCCAACGGTCGACAAATTGTCGCGCGAGATGAACGAGCGATGTCCGACTGACGTGAGTATTATGAATAGTAATAATTACCAGTTAAGAGCTATTATTGTTCTTTGTTTAGTCGTTACAAGAACGGATGAAATGGCGCGATCAAAGACTTGCGCAGTTGCAACTTCATAAGATGGAGATGGATAAGAAATTGGGAGAATAAAGGATTGCAATACTTAATTAAGCCGCTTAAGACTACAACACTCGGTCTGCTCCCATGCATGCACCAAAACGGTCTTAACTCTATGGCACGCAGTGGAGCGGCGGTGATCATTCGGTATTGCGATCATTCGTATATTCCACAGTCCATATTAATAATTTTGTTATCAATGATTAGTCAAAAATAATCACAACCACTCATTTACCACTGAATCACTCACTAAATTTTTGAGACTTGCTGTCACTCTTCCCTCCCTTTTCTCCACTCTCCTTTTTATTGATCTGCTCCGTGCCGCTGGTCCCCGCCCTCCCCCCCGGCGACACACACTCTCTCGAAACGCTCGCGTGTGCGATCGAAAGGCGTCCTCTGGAACCGCTCGCGTGTGTGATCGAAAGGCGTCCCCTTCCCCCTCTCTCTGCAATCGCTCGCGTGTGCCCTTCAAACGCCCACCATGACGGACGCGGAGATCGAGGAGCGCATGACCGCCCGTGAAATCGCCCAGGTATCGCTGCAGCTGCGTATCAACTGCTCGCCGCGCTCGCCGTCGCGCACCCTCGACCCAACAACGAACGAGAGAAGAGACAAAGGGAGAGCGAGAGAAAAAAAAAAAAAAGCTGAAACAACGCCAACCGTTTCAACAGTTGCGAGTTGATTCTCGCTGAATTCTACTGCGATACCGAAGAATCCCATTGCGTAAACCTGAACACGAGCAATATGGCGACGTCTAATGGGTTGCGTTGGTGTTAAAATGACAAAGTTTCTCGCGCGTTTTTTTTTCTTTTTTTCTCTGACTCATTGAAACTGAGACAATCTCTCATTGCTGGTGTCTTTTACGTGTGGGGTGTCTTATGGGTATTTAAAAGTCTCTCGGAAGTGTTTCCGTTTCCATTCGTGTCGCGGGGAGCCAGGGAGTTAGCAAGAACACACTATGAGACGTTCTGGGCAGATGACGGATGTGTCCGCACTGCCCACGCCATCGTCCTTGCGCTCATCCACCCTTCTTGCAGGCTCTAGGCCTTCGTGCTGCCGAAGACCGTCGTGTGGTGCTGGAGAAGAACCAGCAGGTGGTGATGCGAGTGGCCAACGAGGCGATGAAAGGCGACGACACGGCACGCGCGTATCTCGTGGAGTTTCTACCGACGGTTCTTCGTCTGTCGACGTGGTGTCCGTTTGAGGACATTCGCATTGCGTGTGCCTCACTTTTAGCGGACTTAAGGGCACTTGGCGATGCGATTCCCATTCCGCGTCCACGGCCCATGGCGATGCAGGCGAGCTCCTTTTTTGTCATAACGAACACACTTGAAGACGAGCGAGGGTACGAGCTGCTTGTGGATACCTTTGTGCACGACGGACGAGCGAGTCATCTGATTCACATGGTTGCAATGCACCCCGAATACCTCGGTGTCTTTTTGCGTCTTCACCAGTTCCTTCTTAAGGGTGACGGTCCACTTCCGTTTGCCTGGAGAAACTACATCAACGTGATGGTATTTACTTAAAAACTAGAGAGAGGAGGGAGGAGAGAGAGTTTGAGAGAGAGAGTTTGAGAGAGAGAGAGAGTTTGAGAGAGAGAGAGTTTGAGAGAGAGAGTTTGAGAGAGAGAGAGAGTTTGAGAGAGAGAGAGTTTGAGAGAGAGAGTTTGAGAGAGAGAGAGAGAGAGAGAGAGAGAGAGAGAGAGAGAGAGAGAGAGAGAGAGAGAGAGAGAGAGAGAGAGAGAGAGAGAGAGAGAGAGGGAAATGAGGGAAATGAGGGAGAAAGAAACAAAGTGATAGAGACAGAGAGAGAGAGAAGAGAGAAGAGGAAGAAGAAGAAAGAAAGAACAAAGTGATAGAGAATGTCAGTGTGTGTGTGTGTCTCTCTCTCTATCTATTTATATGTGTGGTGTTTGTGGTGTGCCTGACATGTTTGACGTGTGTCATTGATGGGATTGTGCATTGACTTAGGCTGCTGCCGAAATGGGCTGTGAGTATCTCGTGATGGTCCAGAGTGATCTCTTTTTGGCCAATGGTGGTGACCGAGCATGGCTTGAGGTACCAAAATGCACCATTGTTGTCCGCTTTCGCATTCTTTGCTTCACACTGTCGCTTTTTCTAATTTTCGGCAGGGACTGGACAAGGCACCCAAGAAACTGCAGAATCTGGCGTACCTGAACACAATAATGGCACACCAGCCTTGGCGACTGACTACCGAGCATGTCTCCGTACGAACCACACACGAACGGAGGAGAAAGAGAGAGATTGGAAAATTCAAGATTTATTTGTTGTGCTTCTCGACTTTTTATTTGTGTGTGCATGCAGTGCCTTTTGAAGGGCGAAGATGGCTTCTCGTTGTCGCAGCTGATGCAAGCGATTGTGCTGATGGCACACTTTCATGCATTGTCGGCCATTTGCTGTGCTGTTGGAGTGACACCCGAAGTGGATCTGGACGGAGGACACTCATGGGAGAATGGGCGTGACGAGGACACAGTGGAGTCCCTGGCAGCGACAGTGAGTGGCGAAAGTGCTCATGGCGCTGACGACGATGCCTGGCTGCAGAAGCTGACCGAAACGATGCACGTACTGGGCACGACAACCCTCGACACCGATGACAATGTTGTGCAGTTTGAGGAGTTGGAGCAACTTGAAGGTTTGCGTGCTGTTGCAGCCATACATTGTTTTGATTTCCCCTCTTTTTTTTTTTTTTTTTTTTTTTTTGTACAGCGGGTGAGACGGAGGAACCACCCGAACAGAACAGCAGAAGTCATCGGTTTACCGTACTACGAATCGACCCGGTGCGATAATGCCATCAGAAAAAGCAAGAGAGGTGAACTAAACTAAAGGATGCGATTGTTCTTGGTGTGTAGGAAGCTGCATGGACACACCATGTCGATTTCAACGTGCGCTCCAAGGAATATGGTGTGCTGCGCTCGCAAGACTACTCGTGGGCCGATCATGCGTTCTCGCTGCTCGAAGACAAATACCGCTATGCTGGGGATTTACTCGACGAGCAGTTTCGGGTCATTCAGGATCTCACACAAAACACCTTTGGGCCTCTCGTCAACACGGAGACGGGTCCCTTTCGAATGGTCAGTATTCAAGGCAGCTCTTGGTGTTTCTTATTGTTGTTGTTGCTCATACTGGTTGTGATTAGGCCATCTGGCAGTATGTGCAGCGGATCAAAGGGATCCAAAACGACGACTATGCATACAGCCAAGTGAACACCCTCCTCAACCTGGCCACCAAGAAGCTGATCAAGCTGAGCGTGTGCACCCCAGCGCGCATTGGGCCCGCCGACTGGCGCGATTTTCCCTCCGGCCTAGCCGACTCAGAGAAGATACACATTTCGCTGCTTGCGGCTGCCGCCGTCGAGCAGGCCGAGCTGCTCTATGCCATGCGCGCTCTTACCCGCCACCTTACGTAACCTTTTTCTTTTGTTTTTTTTTTTGAAATATTGAATACAATGCCGTACTTTTATTTATGTTATAATAATTACAATAATAATAATAATAATAATAATAATAATAAAATAATAAAATAATTATAATAATAATTACTTGTCGTATTTTAAAGTTCGCTTATTTCTTCTCTTATTCCAAAGTGATCCAAACATTCTTTTTAGACCTTTTCATGAATCATGTCCATACTCGTCGAACGTCGCAAGATCTTTTGTAAGTCTCCACCTCTGTGCACTTTCGTTAAGTTAATGAGTTTCAGACACGTTTCAAGCGCTCAGTCTTGTTGAAAAACTTTGTACACTCATGAGCCCGCTGGCCATGAATTCTTCAGCTGTCCCGGTGTTGAGTGGGTGTTCCAGAAGAATGGATGCCGTTCATCGAGGCGTTTACGCACTTTGCTTTGACGAATCACGCACACATTGCCGACCCCACACCCCAGAAGGAGTCCGAATTAAACGCCTTCTTTCAGTATTTGTTGAGCCAACTCTTTCGCACCAATAAAGCCGCATCTGTGCGTACGTTTGTTAAGATCTTGTGCCCGCCAAGTGCCGTGTTTGATTCACCAAAGCTCGGATACACCTCCAAAAGACTCCGAACAATCTGTCCGTCCACTATGTCATTCTCCATCAAGTAGTTGCTTGCGACGGGTGCTTCGCGTAAATACTCGCGTAGACGGGACAGCAACTTGTAGTGGCTGCTCTCTTCGTGTCTGTTGAGAACGTCTTGCACCACATGGAGAGGTATTTTGTAACAGGGGGTGTTGTTGAACGTAACCGTATCAAAGCCGCTCCTCTGAAAAGAAAACAAATGTTAGAATGCGTCACATAGAATTGGTACTTTAAAACGTGATATTTAACACTCCGGTAGTGCCTGCTTCATACCCGAAAAAACTCATCTTGGAGAAGACGCACAACAGAGACATTCCCGTTTTCGTGTGCGCGCTTGAGAGCAATGTCGTTCTCGTCTCTTAGGTCGAGGAACGACAGCTGTAGAAACCGGCTGAGGACATGTGCATCACTCTCGCCGCATGCCCACACAAAAGCATCGAAGAATGTGTCCGGCGTGCGTGGAACGTTCGGAGAGTTGAAGAACGCGTTGAGAGCTTCAAAGTGGTCGTTTTTGATCGCTTGAATCATCGCCTGCGAATAATATCGCCCTGGAACGACCCTCTCAGTCGCCAATAGGCGGGTCACGAGATCCGCATTGCCTGCTGTCGCTGCGTCGACAATTCGACAGCCGACATCAAAATCGCTTAGCGTACTATCGTCAGCGCCGAGAGCAGCGGCAAAAGCGCGGCGCGAGTCGCCTTGCTGTTCGTCCTTACTCATATCTTGTGAGATGAGAGGAGTGGTGACTCAGTGGTCAAATTAATTTGAGTAAGCACTAAGGTCTAAGCGATGAATAATAATCGTGATATGACTCGATCCTGTTATTGTTTTTCTTCTTAAAGTCTCTGCATCCAGAATGAGCGCAATCCCAACAACCATGACCGCTCTTGTGAAGGAGCAGGCAGTTGAATCGTACGAAATGAAGACGGTGCGGGTGCCAGTGCCCACCGGCGACGACCTGCTGGTCAAGGTACGCTGGGGGAGCACTGTGCGGGTTGCTGGACACCCCCCTCCCGCCCCTCCCGTGCGCGTAGGTGGACAAGGTCGCCATCTGTGGCTCCGACATCAACCTGTACAAGTGGAACAAGGGTAGGGTGTTGGTGTGAGCAAATTCCGACTCTCATTTGTCTGTGTGTTTTGCTGACCCTTTTTCAGTCGCCGAAACGATTGCGTCTCTGCCGTTCACGCCGGGCCACGAATGCGTCGGCACAGTGGTTGCTGTTGGCGATGAGGTTTCACAGATTGGTGTTGGCGACCGCGTTTGCTGCGAAAACCACTTTTTCTGCGGAGAGTGCTTCCAGTGCAAGCACGGTTAGGAGAAGAGACTCTGCGCATCACATTCATTATGTGTGTCATGTCTCGTCTTGCAGACCAACGGCACATTTGTGCAAACATGAATCAGTTTGGACACGGCAAGGGCACGCCGTACGGAGGCAAGACACACACACACTCGAGAGAGAGAGAGAGTTGTTGTTGACTGGTCGGCTTCTCACTCGAACGCACTCCGTTTCTCCGTAGGTTGCTCGCAATACACCATCATTCCCGAGAGATATGCTTACAAACTGAAAACGGACATCTCGGGGACAGAAGCATGTCTGTTGGAACGTACGCTTACTTCAGAAGAAGAAGACCAAGGATGCAGAAGCGACACAATCTACTATTTTATAGCAATGGGAGTGGCGCATCAGGCGGTGGAGGCAGCGGACGTGCGCGGTGAGAGTGTGCTTGTCTTTGGATGTGGTCCAGTGGGTCTCTTTACCATTGCCATTGCAAAGGTCCTCGGCGCCGCCCAAGTGTATGCCGCTATTTCTACTCTGTCTCTCTCGCTCGCTCTCTCCCCTTATTTTGTTTACGCGCATCTTCTCTATTCTTAGAATTGCTGTAGATGTTCTTGACAGCAAGCTGGCTATTGCAGCCTCCCTTGGCGCCGACACGACCCTCAATAGCGCAACCCTGGGTTCACATGACTCTCTCCTGGCGCGCGTGCTTACCGAGACGGCCCAAGCGGGCGTCGGCCGTCTCCTTGAGGTCTCGGGTGTACCATCTGTCGTCAATTCCTCCTTTACTTTTCTCCGTAAAGGCGGTCTGATGGTCTTTGTTGGTCTTCCGAAGGTATTTCATTGTGAGGGGAGAATTTGCGAGAAGGAGAAAACGTTTCTGACAGTGAGTCGGGGGTGGGGGGTTTCTTTTTCTGTTGTTTAGGCTCCTATTCACATTGAAGATCCATTGCCCAATTTTGTCTTCAAATCACTCACAATCAAAACGTAACCAACCCACACATACAACTCTGATGTTAACATGCGAGAGGGACGTTTTTTTTAGGGTGCACGGCCGCAAGATCTTTTCAACGTGGGAAGAATCAGAGAAACTGCTGCACGAAAAGAAGATTTGCATTGACAAAATTGTCAGGTGGGTCAGAATATTATCATGTTCTTGACAAACAATTGAGTGTGCGTGTGTGTATTTTTTCATTCTAGTCATGAGTTTGGTCTGAGTGAGTTTGAAAAGGCAATGGAGACACTGATGAGCGGAGAAGGGTGTAAGATTGTGATGGACGCGCAGCACTGACTGAATTGCCCAGATTGACTCAACGAGAGAAAAGAAAGAGAAACACAGTGATAGAGGGAGAAAAAAGTGATAGAGGGAGAAACAAAGTGATAGAGAGAGAAAAATATAAGAGAAAATATACAGTGTTTTGTTAGAGTACAAGTTTTCTTGCTTTCCATAGACGCAAAGAGCCGTCTGCGCCACCCGAGGCCAATAGGGGTTCGTGGGGATGCCAGGCAACAGAATAGACACGCCCTTGGTGACCCTCCAGCAGCTGAGGTACAGCCGACGGGTGTGTGTGTGCGTCTGCTCGCGTTCGAACCGCCGTGTCCGTATGTGTTGTGTCTGTGTTCTCAGTGCGTCCACTCACATCCCACACGTATACTCCGCTGACAGCACTCCCACTCGCCACCAGAAGTCCCTTGTGCGCCGTCGCCTCGCTTGTCCTAGACAATACATAAACTATAATTAGTCGTGCAACTGAGTTTTTCTTCGCTTACCTGTCAGTGCGTCCTCTCGATTCCAAGTCTATATAACATTATTAATAATATGTAAAACACAAGTCTCGTCACAAGTTTGTTCTTCTTTCTTTCTTTCTATCCCTCTCGCATGTCTTACACTGTGAGCCGACAAAGAGGGCACATTTGATGGGATGATGGCGAACCATGTGAGCAGTGCACGTGTGAGTCAGCTGGGTTCCTCCTGTCGACCCTAGCGTCCCTCGGTCATACACACGCAATACTGTACATACGAAAAGAAAGACAGAGATTACCAAACCCTTCGAGGGGGGTTTTTTTTGTGCTCAATTTTACCGTTGTCATAGGCATTGACAGCCATAAAGGGACTGTCCTGGCGCACACCATACTGATCAGGGGGCATCAGGGGAATGTGTACGCTGGTGATGGCATCGTGTGCGGTGGTCACTGGGTCCACTGCGACGGGGGCACTGCCCTGACGCACATCCCACGTCTTGACCTCCCCACGCGCATCCCCTGTGACCACATGAACGCCGTCCACCATGCATTGCCTGTGACGGAGAGAATGATGGAGGATTCATTCAAACTTGTAAATACAGTGTGCGGTGTGTCATCTTACACTGCGTTCACTGCCGTGCCACTGTGGTCCAGTACCGTCTGCGGCTCGCTCGACTCCACACGCAAATCCCACAGCGCACACGTCCCGCGCGTATCGCCGCCCAGCACGACAGTCGACAGAGCAGCCGGCGACACACACACGCACTGCACAAACGCATTCATTTCCCGCTCGTCAAGCACACTGCTCGTCTCCACACTCCACGCACAGACTGTCCGGTCAAACGAACCCGACACGAGCATCTAAACATAATAATAATATAAAAATTATTTTTATTATCATTATTATTATTATTATTATTATTATTATTATTATTATTATTATTATTATTATTATTATTTTCTTATAATTATATTATATAATACGCGTGAGCTATTGTGTGTGGAAGTGAGACATATTTTTAGGGCGGTTACTTACGTCATCTTGTGGTGAAAAGGACAGATCAACAATGTTGAGACGGTGATTCTCGAGACACGCAATCTACAAATTCTTTGTGTTGCCCTTGCCATTTTGAATTTGTGTGTGCATACCTGTTTCTGGAGAGAGGTGCTCCACAGACGCACTGTTTTGTCAAAGGAACCGGTTGCAATGAAACGACCACACGACGAAAACTGTGTGGCATACACCGCTCCACCATGACCCTACGCCATATGCATTGTGTTTCGTCACATACCACCAGCACCATAATCGTGTGTGACTGTACCTCAAGTGTGTAGGCGTGTTGAAAGAGTCGAGCACCTTCGTGGTGCTCGAGGGAGGCGGTGGGTGCACAGCGACCGGCCGAGTCTGCCGCGACACCTGCCGCAAAGGGTATGTTGCCTCCGACGGCGATGTTCACAATGGCCTCCGCTTCGGCGCGTGCTTGCGCCACGTTGAGCGGGCGAAAGACATCGTGCTTGGGCGTGGCCCCGGCGGACGCGGCAGCGGTGCGCTTGGAGGCGACCATGGAGCCCACAGTGACGCTCAGGTCAAACAGCGACTTTTTCAGCACTTGGTTCTCCTGCTCACATCGCTCGAGACGTTGCTTCAAGTCCTTTCGCTCCTGCAACGCAACGCACCCGGTGGAATGGAATGCAAAGACACACGCACACACACACACACAGAGAGAGTCAGGGCGCAAGAGGAGTGGGTGTGAGGAGCTCAAGAGAAGCACAAAAGCACAATGAACGAGTGGGGTTTCATACAAGTAACAGGCTCTCAATATACGAAGCCTTGTTGCGCCGATGCTCCGGACCACCGGAGACACCATGATCGCGTTCTGCCATCGAGGGGAAGAAAATCTTTAGTAATTTCAAATTTGATTCGAAAAGTTAATCGATATTCTTTTCCGCTACACAATGCCAAGGTCTGGAAAATATGGATCTTACCAGGTTAATGAAGCGGATGAGAGTCTTGAGTTGAGTCGATCGGCGTCGACAACAACAACTCGTCAGGACGAATTCCTCCAGAAGATCTACGTTGTGATGTGTGTCCAGCTGTGCGTCATTGTCGCTGCTGTGGTTGTCGCCCTTGTTGTGGTTGCATCGCACCACACTTTACAGAACCTTGACACCATGGCGCTGTCTATTGGCGGTGTCGAGGACGGAATGTTCAATAGTACGTCTCCTCTCCTTCCACGCAACACTCACACCTGTGCACCGCCGTAGTGACCGATCAACTCAACGAAGCAGTCATTGTGCTGCAAGAGGCACTCTTTGCGATCAACCAGACTGCGCAGGACATTGCGGTTCGTCTCCTTTCGTCTTCTCTTATACTTGTTCTTCCTTATTTTCATGTGTGTCTTTGTTTTCGTTTCCCAGCAAATGAACTACGCCATGAACGCAACGTTGGCGTCATTTTCGGGTCTCCTTGCAAATACCTACTATGTACGCGAAATACGCACCGCCGCCGTGCAGAGTTGAAGCTCATATTTCACTCTTCTTCTAGATTTGCCAATCGAATCTTGTGATTGGAATAGAGAAACATTGCGTTCCCCCCTAAACCTCTGTCCTCTTCCTTCCCTCTTTTCCCCACTGCATACACAACAAAATATTCAACCCTTGCTCTCATCAACTCCCCAGTGTGTGTGTGTGTGAGTGTGCAATGACTCGCCAATGCCGTTTCCACAGCGTGGTTGGTTCAGCATCCAGGCAATAAGAATAGGAGTGTATTTAGCGAGAGAGAGAGAGAGAGAATTGGTTGGGTGATCAGACAGCGGAGGTCCCGTCTGCCAAAGCCACTGGTGAAGCACGCAATGAGGCGATTTCTTGCCGGAGAGTCTCGCACTCGCTCTTGAGTGCCTGATTCTCCTCTGCGTGTCGTGCTGCAATTTGCTTGGCACTTTCGAGTTCGGCCATGAGAGCCCCGACGCGAGAGACAATGGCACTGAAATTGGGTGCCAGGAGTGACTGGGCAGCATTGCACATCGACGTATCCACAACGAGCGACGCGGTGGAGAGAGCGGGCGCAGCGGCGAGAGGCGTCGTGGCAATGCTCGAGTTGGAGTCAACAGACGCGGTTGAATCGTTAGTGCCATTGGAGAGGAATTCGGGGGATGTCATGGCGCGGGCGTTGTTGGCACGAGCAGCAAGGGGTGAGCCCTTCATTTGGGTGAGGGCTACATCAGCCTGGTGGGGTAAGACAGTTGGTTCGGACATGGACGCCGAGCGTTGTTGAGGCTGTAGATTAGGTGCAGACGCAAACATGGGCTCGGCCATGGATGCAGGGCGACGGGCGGCAAGCAGCGCACTCGACGTAAGCACTTGTCGCTGCTCAACGTGTCGTGATACTCGCTTGCCTGCCTCCGCTTGTGCCGGACTACCTTGAGGAACTGGCGAGCACTCACCAGACACAGTTCCATCGGGTGACTACAAACCACAAACAAAGAGCAGCAACAAGAACATATTAAGGAAGGGACAAACAACAGCAGCAGCTCCTTTTCTTACGTCCGTCTTTCTGCGACGAGAGCCCACCTTGGCCGAGCTCCATGCGCTGCACAAGAGAAAAGAAAGAGAAAAAGAAAGATGTGAACACAATCATCTTGGTCTTGCAATATATATAAATATAAATATAATAAAATAATTAGATTCAACCCCCTAAATAATAATAATTATTATGAATCATTTAGCACTATGTACCTGAATTTGTCTTTGATGGAGCGAGAGCGCTTGACGGTGTTGGGAGAGCGATCGGGACTAGATTCGGCAGTGCCAATGTTGTCGTCCGGAGTTAGAGTGATGGCAGGGGAGGCATTGGGGCTGGACATGCCCTCGCGGGGCTCACACAGGAGCGAGCGCTTGTAGAGACCGTCGACGTCAAGACGGGTGACGCCGCGCAGGAGCCACGCTTGCAGCTCACTGTCCACCTCGTAAGCATACAGCGACGTCTGGTACCACTGTAGCTCACGAATCACCCCTGCAATCATGGACATTTTGTTGAAGTTGATTAGACCGTCTTCGCACAGGGTCTTGTTGCCCTCTTCAATCAGCACAAGGTCGTTCAGGTGAATTCCTACATAGGGTACGAGCGGAGGCTGCGCACATCAAAAGAAAGAGCAGAAGAGGTGATAGTCAGGCTTTTTTTTTTAAAAAAAAGTTCCCTCTCGTAATACATCATACCTCTTCGACAGAGATGCGCTGACGGTAGTTGGCATAGCCGCGAGCGGTGTCCATGAGAACATTGAGGTCTTCGAGAATCGCCAGGTACTTGCCCGGCACCAGCTTCCATGTCCTTTTGAGCCGGCGGATGCACGTCAGGTTGACAGCCGCGACAAATTGCAGGCAGGTGCTGTAATTTTGCTCGTGTTTGAGAATCTTTGCTATTTGAATGCATCGCTAAAGGACAATAAAAAAAAAAACACACACACACAGATAGAAAAGGGGTTGAGAAGAAGAAGTGACATGCTGTATGTGTGCATTTTGATACCTTGAGCACTTCTGCGCGTTGTTTGAGGTTCGGAGTGAGCACAATCTCAGAGGCGACCCAGTACGAGACGTCGTTGAAGTGGCCAATAAGACGGCGGAGCGGGAGCACGCGCGTCGTGTCCTTGCTCTCCGAGTTAAGCCAGCTCTGGCCGGTCAGCGATGACGGCGTGACACGCTTGAAGAGGCGCATCTCAATGAGGGTCAACTGCTCGGCAATGTCCGTTGGGTTCAGGTCGAGGAAACTCAGCTGGGGCAGACTCAGACCGTCTGTTTCTGCATCCGTATCCGCATCTCCCTCCAACACAAGCAGCTTCTTCTTCATCAGTCCCTAGTGCAGACCAATCGAGTAAACAACAATACAAATCGTAACAAACAACAAGAACAACAAATGGTTTACGTCGAGTGACTTGATGACTGTGACCATTGTAGCAGAGGTGTCTGTGACACTCTGGCGCGACGTAATAAACTCTTCGACGCGCTGTCTCAGTGCCGCGTCCTCTTTAAAGTCGTAAAAGTGACTAGTGATCCACTTTTTCAACACATTGACCACTCGCAGTTGAATCACGCGCGTCTTCTCTGGGTTTTCCTGAAAGACCGACGAAAATATGGAATCAGTCAAACACATAATCTTCCCTTTCTCTCTCTAAACCTCCCTCCTCTCTATCGCTTTGTTTCTTTCTCCCCCCCTCTCTTTCACTTTGTTTCTTTCTCATCTCTCCATCACATTTTTTCTTTCTCCCTCTATCACTTTGTTTCTTTCTCCCTCCTTTCTCTCTCTATCACTTTGTTTCTTTCTCCCTCCTTTCTCCCTCCTTTTTCTCTCTATCACTTTGTTTCTTTCTCCCTCCTTTCTCTCTCTATCACTGTGCTACTTTCTCCCTCCTTTCTCTCTCTCTCTCTCTCTCTCTCTCTCTCTCTCTCTCTCTCTCTCTCTCTCTGTCTGTCTGTCTGTCTGTCTGTCTGTCTGTCTCTCTGTCTGTCTGTCTGTCTTACCGACTCTGCGTGAAAACGCTGAACAAGAAGTTCAAAGAGCTCAATGGACGTTGAGAAGTAGCGGTAGGTGAGGAGCATGTCTTGCACAAAGTTGGTGTCAAACACCTCCGGGTTGGCCATGAGTTTCACCAGCTTTCCCAGTGTTGCGTGCTCGAGAACAATCTGTTTGCCGGCAGCCCCACTGGCGTCGGGACGCTCGCGTGCCACTGAACTCGTTGAAGTGCTCGCGGTCGAAGTTGGATTGGACAGTCGACGGAAGAGCTCCTGATGTTTTGTGGCGTCCGACGACCGTCGATTCAACGTCGACGGCGACATCTGTTCGCTTCCGCCTGCAGCACCTCCCATGCCCGACTTGCTCACAACGCTCGCTTCGTCGTCACCAGCATTGGACATGCTACGATCGTACAAAAACATTGGCAAATGAGTTGTGGGCTTGTGGCTCATGCACACCGCAGTCGTGCAGATGCGAAAAAAACATACGTGACAATCGATTCGTCGTCATTTCCGCTCACAGGTGACATTCGACCGCCTGAAGTGATGGTGGGCAGGAAGAATGGGCTTTGCTGTTGGACGGCGGCGGCAAGAGAGAGAGAAAGAGACACAGGGTGAGAATGAGAAGAGTGGCTGTTGTATTTCCGGCGAACAACCGTCGCGGGAGGGGGTTTCTCGTCGTCATTTCACACGCAACACACAGTCCCACATGAAAACGTGGTGTTGTCGATGGCAAAGCGGGTCGGCAAGGAATGCGAAAACCGGACAACCAAACAAGAAAAAACGTATACGTCACACACTACTAATATAACCTTTCGACTTGTGGTCTCTCTCTCTCTCTCTCAACTGCCATTCCCCTTGTCGCAGACGCCGCTCCAGCGCTGTGTACGTGTGGGGACCACAGGGAATGCACAGCGGAAGAAGAGCCGGCCGCGAGGGAGTGCGACAGAGCAGAGAGAGAGACAGAGAGAGACAAAGAGAGAGAGAGAGAGACAGAGTACGCAAACGCTCTTTTTTTTTTTTTTTCAAAACAGGAACGAGTTGCGGTGTCTGCTACGCTGCGAACACACGCAGTACGAGCACGGCGCTTACCTCATCCGTTTCAGTGGAGTACTGCTGGGAGATTCTGCGGGCAAACGCACGGGATTCGGCCGCAGCGCCGTCGTTATCATCATCCATCTTTGTGAAGGAACACGTATGAAAAAAAAAAAAAAGGAAAAAAAAAAAAAAAAGGAAAAAAAAAAAAAAAAAGGTTAGTTTTAAGAGGCCGAAAGGAGAACTGGGAGGAGCGGCGCTCAAGAATCAAGTTGGGATCGTTGGAGACTATAGGGGCAGGCGAAGGCGGATGGGATTCATTTTAGGAAGGAAATTGTTTTTGCGACAGTGAACTCGCGAGAGGAGCTTTCCTCCATGGAACTCGTACGGTGGACATTGCCTCGCTGGCAAAGTTGAGCCACGACTCACGCTCGCCTGTTGACATGATGAACGAACGTAAAGAAAATTGATGATCTTCAAAAACTAATCAAGATTATTATTATACAAATCGATTTTGATCGCGCAAACGACTGCGCAGCAACGCGATCTCATGCGCACTGTCACAAAGCTGAGCCGCCAGTAATCGTACAACATTCTGCAATGCGATTGAAGAACTTGAGTGTGAGCGGGTCAACATTGACAATTGGAAGACAATAGAAATTATTACGTTTTTATGGTCGACCGTGCCTCTGGCTGATCCAGGCGACTTGAACCTTGGCTCGGTGGTCGATGGGATAGTAATGGCTACAATGACCTCCACTAGCGACTTGATTGTCTCGCTGGCATTGCAACGGTGGCTCTGCCACGCAATTGGCGCAAATTTCTCGCCATCTACATCACCGTAGCAATCGGTAAAGGAGCAGTGATGAGCCTTGTCTCGGTGCACACACTCGCATAGATGTGCATGATGAATGCAATGGCAGGCAAGCTGAGGAAGATTCGTCTCAACTTCGGCGCTAGAGTCGACCGACACAAAATGGTCCTCGTCCCTTTCAGGCAGAAGAATCCATGTCTCATCGGCTGTGCCCACCGCCTCGCAAGCCCTTGTCTTGTCATCCGGCGTACGGTTACTACTCATAATCGTGACAGTAGTGTACACCTTGTGATTCTGTCGAGCTCGAGGACTCGTCACGCCGCGAGTTGCAGAAAACGCAAAATAAAAGTAATATACAATTCACTTTCTTTATTCAACAAACAAATGCGCCAACTTGTCGGCACTGACTTTGGTGATCCTCAAAAATACAAAAGGGTCTTCGTAGGGGGGATAGTGGCGACCGTGTGCGCGATCAGAATGTGCCACAGCCGGCTCAATCTGAGTGCCTTCGTGCCACTCGTTGAACGATGTAATGGCGACCGCACTGGGGCGCACACTGAGTGCAGACTCCCATGCGCGCCGGTAGTACGCCGTACCTTCACGGTCGTGCGTGTTCTTTGCGTTCCACGGTCGAATCGATTCGTCGTTGTAGCCCGGTCCAACACACTGAGCAAGAAAATTCAAACAAATACAAAAGACGATGGTGAGTAGACGTTCTTTCCCCTCTCTCTATCACTTTGTTTCTTTCTCTCTCTCTCTATCACTTTGTTTCTATCTCCCTCCTTTCTCTCTCTCTCTCTCTCTCTCTCTCTCTCTCTCTCTCTCTCTCTCTCTCTCTCTCTCTCTCTCTCTCTCTCTCTCTCTCTCTCTCTCTCTCTCTCTCAATTGGTGTGTACGGGAACCCACAAGAGATTGAGCTGCTTCGCCTTGAGCGCAACGGTATGCCAATTGCGCAACGTAGATGTTTCGGTGAAGCGGTCAGCAGCAAAGTAAGAGTAGATGCCATCAAAGCCCTGCGTCGCCATGTGGGCCAGTTCGCCCGTCTTGAGCGCCAGCCCGACAAACACCGAGTCGTACTTTGTGTTGCGTACGGTGAGCGGACCTTGGACGGTCATGAGTTTGTTCCAGTCGGCGACCAGGTACGAGTCGTACATATAGAACCACGGGCGGTGGTTCTGGCGCGGGTCACGGAAGAAGGCTGCGTGTCCACCATAACGGTCGATGGCGTACACTAGTGCTTCGCGCATCGTTGCTGCACTGCGCCCCTTGAATGGCTCAACGTGCAGGCATATCTTTAGCCCGGCGCTCTGGGCCACATTGAGAAGCGTTGGAATGATATCGTCGCTGTAACCCTCTTGCTCGTCCGCCTGGTGCGGCGGATACCATGACACAGCGACCACGTCAATGCCAGCCTCCACCATCCATGCCATGTGCTGTCGCACCACTGCAAGATCATTGCTGCTGTACGGCCCCAACTTGGGATACTGGAATGATCCAATGTCGTCGGGTGCTTGGTGTATCTTGAACAATAAGAATAGTTAAAGTAGAAAAAAGAAATTAATAATAATAATAATTATTATTATTATTATTGAGAATAGAGAGCGATAATCGTGACTGAAAGTGACATACCGCACTTTGTCTACTTTACATAATAATGGCAATAAAGTGATATTATTATTATTATTATGAGATTATGGATTATGAGAAAATCCACGACTGAAAGTGACACACTGCACTTTGTCTACTTTACATAATAATGGCAATAAAGTGATATTATTAATATATTTTATGAGATTATATTAATATATTTTATGAGATATGAGCTTAGAGAGCGATAATCTACTGTGTTTACTTTACGCCTTCTCACCTTGTCTTGTTTTCCCTCAAGCACCGGATGGTTCCAATGTATCCACTTGCCATCTTGCGTGGGATTTCCATACCAAGCATAGTAAAAGGCGTGCACTGTGGGGCGGTTGAGGGATCGTGACTGGGACGGTTGTGGATGAGTCAAATTGGGCGCCATCGCCGCCACTGGTGCGCGCTCAACGGCGTCGTGCACGGGAGCCTCTTCCACCGACATAGACAAAGGGCTCGGGTGAAGGGCTCGTCGTTGAGCGGTCATTTGAAGGCGCTGGCGATGTCTTGCTAATCGAGAGTGAAATATGGATTTGCGCGACTCGCGACGCACGCCTTGCACATTGTGATGGTACGCCGCGAGGCCCAGTGCAACAACAACTAACAGTGCAACTAGTACACGCTCTCGTCGGAAGTGTAGCATAATTAGGAAAAAAATTACTAGAGATTCAAGTTAGTAGTAATCGAGTGTATTCAACAAACGACCACTATATTTTTCACTTCTTCTTTTTCGTCTTCACAAGTCCCCTTGCGATTGGAAAGTCTTCCTTCGGACGTCGATCACGCTCGGCCCTTTCCATTGGACGTCTCCGACTCGACTGTCCTCCCCTTTTCTCCTACACACAAGATATACACATTTAGTTGACCCCTCATAGTGATAATATTACTCATTATTACTATTCAATATAATACATCACTTGTTGATCACTTTTCCTTTTGTTTTTCTTCTTCTTTACCTTTGTGTTAACTGGTGGAGCAACAAACTGTTCGTATGAGAGATACACATTCTCATACATTGTGACAATCTTATTGGGGTCAACACCCTAGTTTTCATACGTGAATATTAGAACGTGAAGAGAGTCAGAACAAAATTATACCAAAGCTCGATTCCAATCCGGATCCTTACCTCATCGCCCGGTTTGGGAACGTTGTTTCCAGCATGCGCAATGTGTTGCAGACTCCACTCGTCAATGTCATCACTCCAAGTTGCATACGACTCAATCTACAAGAAAGAATATTCCATCAATCAACTTCGATGTGACGTCTGAGTTTTGAATGACATACAACTTCTTGAAACTCAGTGGGCACAAACTGGTCGATGAGCAGCATCTTGAGACGAAGCTCCTTGGTGAGATCGTGAATGTGAGCCAGCATGGCCTCCTGTTCCTGCTGCATCTCCTGCTGCATCTCACTAATCTCCTGTTTGGCGCCCACAAACATGGTCCAGACCTTCTTCAGCTTGCGCTCCTTGCCCTTTGCCTCCTCCTGCAGCGACGCATACACCTCCTCCAAGTCAATTCGCTGCTCCTCATGAGCACTAATCTCCGAATGAAGCGCCGCCTCGCGCTCCTTTTGCTCGCGAAACCGCGCATTGCTCTCGTCCAACAGCCGCGCCTGCTCCTCCGCCTTGTCCAGCAAGTTCACTCCCCCCACCAACAGATTCTCTTCCATCTTTTGCAGACGTGCCGCTACTTCCTCACGCTCCTTGGTCGCCGCTGCAACCTAAAACAACAACATCAATTACAACCTTGAAACAACAACATGTACAACAACCTTAAAACAGCAACAACATGCAATAAAAATAACAACAACAACAACGCTTTCACACACGATTATTGCCAATAATTGCTAATAATAATAATAATATTAATAATAATAATATTTTATTATTGATATTGTTTGATATCATTGTTATTGGTATTGTTTTGACATTGAGTACAGCTCTTGATTCTCTATTTATTTTTCTTATTATTATTATTAGTTCATACCTGTTCCTGTCGTCGCCTGAGCTCCGCAGCAATCCTCTGTCGCTCCCCCTCTGCAATATCCGTTCCCGCCTTCAGCCGAATCTTCTCCGCCTCAATCTTCGCTTGCATCGCCGCCAGTCGCTCGGGCGACACCGCTCGTTTCACCCGACGTGAGTTCTTCTTCTTCTTACGCGTCCGATTTCCTTCCTCGTTCGTCTCATACTCACTTGAGCTCGCCCCGGTAGCGCTGGTCTCCTCGTCCTCGTCGCCACTTCCGTCTCCCCTGCCCCCCCCAGACGCCTCCAGCTCAGCCTTCAGTCGTTTGATCTCCTCCTGGAACTGTCGCAACAGAGCGTCCTTTGGATCCTCATTGATTCGCGGTGCATTCTATGCAGTGTAATACAATGTTAAAACGCATCGCCGTACTTGAATATGTGAAAAGTTGTTGATAACAAGTCTGCAACACGACTGTGATCCCCAAAAAATTAAACATCAAAATAAATACGATAATATTTATACCTTGATCGACTTTGCTCGTGTCGCATAGCGCAGCGTATTGAGCGTCTCATCTGTGTTGTAGTCGGCCGGACCCACAGCGGCAATCATAAGCGTCTTGGCATTGCCTCCGAGAGAGTCTTCGAGAAGTCGCGTCAGTTTACTGTCGCGGTAGGGGATGTGTGAACGACCGTCGACAAGGGCGCTAATCACATTTCCAAGCGTGCTCAACGACAGGTTGATTTTGGTCGCCTCCTTGAAGCGATCGCCTGTTGCGTGCGTCTTGCTCTGGCGTTCACTTCCCGCCAAATCCACCAAATTCAGCTTCCCCGCGCGAATGTGCTCGTTTCCGTCCACTCCCATTTCGGCGCACTCTACGCTAATCTGGAAGATGGCATGAGATCGTGAAGAGTGTAAATTCATGTCGGTCGCGCCAACACTTCGATTGCGATTGCCAATGGTCATCCACTGGTCCAGGTCGTCGGCCGACTTAGCCACAAACGACGAGAGTCCCTCAACGTAGACGCCACTGTCGGTGCGCTCCTTCAACTTGAGCTTTGCCTTGGCATCCTTGCCCAACAAATCGCGCACCTCCTCTTGATACAGCTCGCAGTAGCTGGCGCGCACCAGAAATCGTTTGGTACCGGCGGCACGCGCGACATGGTCGAAAATGTGCGCAAACGAGTTGGGAATGATGCCTCGCATCTCGGGCCGCTTACGATCACCCTCCATTGTGAACGTCTTTCCCGTGCCCGTCTGCCCATAGGCAAACACGGTGCCATTGTAGCCGGCAAGTACTCCGTCGACAATGTCGCGCGCCGCCGAGTTGTACACGTCTGCCTGTATCGAATCTGGACCATACACATTGCTACACCCAGGTATAAGATTCAAGTTAGCAAAAGCTTAAGGCGTCGGCAAAAGGTTTCAAGTCGGGGACTCCAGAGCTCAAACGGTATCACTTACTCATAGGTATGTTTTCGAGGGGGCTCGTTGCGGTCGTTTGGGTTGTGCACTAAAATGGTGCTGGTCTTTTCGTCCACCACCACTGCCATTTTGTTGCCGTTGGATTTCTCCTACACATGCGTATGCATGCGTCAATTGAGAATATGTAGAATGAGGAGAGTGAGTCGAGAAGAGAATGTTCGAGGGAGTGAGAGAAAGTGCAGGCAATGTTTGAATGATTGCCAGGGAAACGGCAAAAAGCACTGCTGTGCTCGACAAACAAGAGCGCGTTAACGTTACCGTCGAGTTCATGGGGCGACATCGCACAGCAACCTTCACATTGTCTGCTTTTTTACTGTTTGCAGCCGGTTTCTTAGACACAGGAAGCGGAAGAGGTGAGACGTTGACACTAATGGACATTTTTCTTTCTTACTCCCATGTTTTACAAAACAAACACGCAGTCGTCGCTCAACTAGTTTAAACACAGAAATAGCGCTGCCGCTCAGACCACCTTAACGGCCAGCAAGTATTCAGAATAATAAAGAGAGTGTTTGTTTTGTTTGCAGTTTGGTACTTTGGTTGAGTCATCCCTGAAATAAAATGTCACCTTTGATTCTCACCTTTGATAATACTTTATAGTTTATAGTTACCACTTAGTACTTGCTAGGTTGATATGAAGTTTTAATCAATCTGCTACAGACAGGCGGGGAACAGCGTCAGTTTCCGTTTTCTCAAAATAAATCTCAAATTCTCAATTCTCACAAATTCAATTGTACTTTTTTGTCTCTTCGCAATGTCAACTCTTGATAAGCTGGCCATTTGTGGCATTCGCTCGTTTAAGCCAGATGGTTTTGAGACGATCCGGTTCTTCGATCCGCTCACGATCATTCAGGGTCACAACGGTGCAGGAAAAACGGTACGGGGCCACTGTTCCCTGTCTCTCTGGCGCACTGTCTCGACCTGACACACACTGGGACCGCATAATACACCAACGGGGCGCATGACGTGTCTTCGTTCAGCGTTGCTTTTTCTCCTCCTAAAACGTTTTTAAGTTTCGCGCGTCAAAAAAACTCGATTGAAACGCGAAGCGAATCGAAAAATGCAACTCGTTTATATTCTCCACGCATACGCGCCCGCATAACACGTACTTTTTATAGTGCCTTTGCATGACCTCTTTTGAACGAGGAGCGTTTTCTTTTTGTTGCTGTTCAATTTCCGTTGCGTCAACTTCGTTTTCGTTTCACGATCTTTTTTGCTCCTCTCTTCGTAGACGATCATTGAAGCGCTGCGGTACGCGACAGGCGGACTCAAGCCTCCGAATGCCCCTCTTTCGTCCTTTGTCATGGACCCCAAAGTAACGCACAAAGGACCAGAACGTGTTTTTATGTTTGTTTTTTTATTAGGTCGCTCGTAGTTCCGACGTGAGCGCGAACGTCAAACTTCGATTTTGTTGCGACAACGGTCGCGTCGTCACCGTTTCGCGACCTCTCTGCGCCACGCAGACCCCAACCAGCATAACAGTCAAGAGCCTTCCTGCCGTTCTCCGCGTCACCCACCCAGACGGCACTTCACATGATGTAAACAAGGGAGACCAACTGAGGGAGAAAGGGGATAGAGAGACAAAGAGACAAAGTGATAGAGAGACAAAGTGATAGAGAGACAAAGCGATAGAGAGACAAATAGAGAGAGCGCGAGTGACGCCACAAGTAGTTGTGACAGAACGTGATAGAGAGGCAAAATGATAGAGAGACGAAGTGATGGAGAGACAAAGTGAGAGAGAGACAAAGTGATCGAGAGGCAAAATGATAGAGAGGCAAAGTGATAGAAGAGACAAAGTGACAGAGAGAGACAAAGCGATAGAGAGACAAATAGAGAGAGCGCGAGTGACGCAACGAATAGTTGTGGCAGAACGAGTGCTAGTGGAGAACAAGTGCGAATATTTCTCATGTCACTCTTGTTTGTAGTTGAGCACACGCTGTGCTGACATTGACGCTCAAGTGCTCCGTTTGCTCGGTGTCTCGCGTGCCATTATTGAAAATGTCATTTTCTGTCATCAAGAAGACACCCTCTGGTACTGCACATACACGATAAAGTATCAATGGTGTCATGGAATCTTGTTTTTAGGCCCCTGAGCGAGCCCAAGAAACTCAAAGAGAAGTTTGATGACATCTTTGCGGCAACACGCTACAACAAGGCCGCCGATAGAATCAAGGATGTGATGAAGGAGAAGGCAGACGAACTCAAGTTGTTGGAGAATGACAAAGTCCATCGCATGGAGTGGACCAAAAAGGCGAACGAAATCAAACAGAGCATCAACGCGCTTGAAGAGGAGATTGAGTATGGCAAAATAGTTGTTTCCTCTGAATATCTGACGTGATTTCAACAAAAAAAATCAACTAAACAGGGAGAAAATGGGAAAGGAGGAGGCTCTCGAAGAGAAAAGTGCGCCTATTCGCGCACAGATCAAAGAAATTGATACAATCCAGAACAAAGCTCGAATGGTATATTGAACCTCAACATGCGAAACATACCATCACGTTTTCTACTTTTCTTTTTAAGCTGCGGAACGAACTGGAAGGACTCTTGGGAGAAATCAAGGCCATGAAGAACAACATTGCGCACTCCGAACAGAGTCTTGGGGACTCGGTCAGCAACAGTAAGACACCGAACGCCATGTACCCTTGTCCAAAAGCTTCTTTTTTTTTTACCTTCGTTCAGAGAACGCCGAACAACTTCGGGCTGACATGGCTCAGTGCGACACGCTGGTAAGAAAGGATTGGGTATTCTTTTCTTCTAACGACTGTTGTTTAATTGTTGTTCTTCTTAGCTGGAAGAAGCGGCTCGTTCAGAGGAGCGTCTGCAGAAGGAACTGGAAGATGCCAAGGCGCGTCGGGTCACTCTCCAGCGCAAAGCACAGGTAGCCATTTTCTTTATCTTTGCCTTGGACCGGAATTTTGAGATTGGGTTTGTAGGGTAAATTTGAAGAAGTCACTCAACTGCGCGGCGAGGCAGAGCAACAGTCGAAGCGATTGCACAGTCGCAATCAAGTAGGAAGAAAGACCAGTGAATTAAGAAATAATAATAATAATAATAATAATAATAATAATAATAATAATAATAATAATAATAATAATAATAATAATAATAATAAAAGTTAATAATTATTTTTCTTCTTTATTCCTAATAAATGTATTCTTTTCGCCAGATGGTCACCTCACTCGCCACCAAGTATTCCATTGAAGGGTTCTCCTCTCCACCATACAACGACACCATGATTCGCATATTTGGAGTAGAGTTCCTTTCATTTTCTCCTCAGGATTGCATTCCCCTAAACGTTCTATGATTGTATGTTTAGAGTCAAATTGACGAGCGTATTCGCAGCGAGGAGGACTCCTGGGCGACCAAGTTGAATGTGATGCGTGAGGCCGAGTCTGCACTGGACATGGACATTGTTGCGCTGGAAACCTCTCTTCGACAGGTCAAAGACACAGTCTCCAAGATCTCAGCCGAGTTGCACAGTAGCACTCAAAAATACAAGGTTCTTGCGCATATTCATGTTTGAAAAATTCTAATTTTTATTGATTTTTTTCTAGGACATGACCCACAAGATGGACAATAGTGACCCGGAAACAACGCTTCTAGAGCGCATCAAGGTACGATCTCCAATAAATACGCTGCTGTGTATCTTATAGCCCTTGTGTTGCATTCGTACACAGAATGTCGAAGGATTTATCACCAAGTCGGAGGCGGAGGAGAATGAACTCAAACTTAAGAGTGCCGAGTTGTCCAACGGCGACGACCTGTCCAAGTACGATACTTTTATTTTCTTGTTCATGTTGTTGTTTAGTTTGTGATTGTTATGTGATTATTATCTTTAAGACGTTTACTTAACATGATTAATCATTTCAGTGCTGAGTCTGAGCTGCGTCGATTGCACCACGAGAAGAGCGAGTTGACTCACAAGATTAAAGAGTCACGAGAATACGTACGTGGGCATTGCAGTGTCAGTTATTTTACTCACTGCAATTTTGGTTATAATATGTACTAGGAATCGACTCAACGTGAACTGGAAAAGCTCGAACACGAGAATGGTCGCGCCCAGGAGGCTTTTGATGAACTCCTTGCCAAACATGATAGGCAGCTTCAAGAGCATTTTACGCCAGTTCCTCCCGCAACCCAGTACGAGAAATATTTATTATTATTTTAATGATTGTCTTGCATTCTCTATAAATTATTTTATTTTCTTATTGTAATAATAATTATATTAATTTTCATTCATGACTGCTTCTTTTTTTAGACTGCCCAATCGAGTGCGTTCCAAAACTCAAGAGCAAAACAGAAAAGTCCAAGCCGCCAACCAAAAGTATCCACAACACACCTGATTCATTTTCATTCAGTTATTTTTTATAGAATTACATAAGAATAATAATTAACAGTACTATTATTATTATTATTATTATTATTATTATTATTATTATTATTATTATTATTATTATTATTATTATTATTATTATTATTAACAGCTACAAGTTGTCGCTTTTCGTTTGTGATTGATTTGTAACTTCCTTCTGTTTTCTCTTTTTTTTTTTTTGCAGACTTCATGCAGCTCACGCCGAAACGGAGCGGATGAAGAAAGAGCTCAACAAACTCGCGGCCGAGCTGACAGCTGCCAACAACAAGGCCGAAGACCACGTACGTCGACTACTAAAGAGTTCTTTTTTTTTAATTCTTGTCTACTCTCTCTCAATGAAGCGTGCCAAACTCGATGCCAATGTGCCAGCGAACAAAGACATCGAAGCTGTCATCGAAGAGACTTCGGTAAGGCTGGAGATACCGTGCTCATTCTATTTATACACGATCAATTTTCCCGCTCCTGTGGTATGTAGGCTGAACTGCTGAGGAAGCGCGAAGACAAAGCCGCTCTTGGTGGCGCCTCTCAACTTTACAGCCGATTTCTCAAGTCTGCCGACGCGAAGAAACACTGTCCGCTTTGTGAGCGCAATTTCAACCAGGAACACACAATGGTAGCACAATGAAAAAGTTAAATTAGTAGAAACCAATCTAATGAATTTTTTTACCTTAGGAAAATTTTGGTGAGGTGATTCAAAGTCACATCAACAGAATTCCGGAGAAGATACGCGAGTACAGCGACAGCATTTCAGTAAGAAAAGGCAAAAAAGTCTATTTTGACCTTATTTTTGTTGTGTAGGAACTTGAGGAGAAGCTGAGCAAGCTCAAAACATTGATGCCGACGTTCAACGAGCTCAAACGTCTCGAAGAGAAGATCATTCCGAATCAGAGGGAGCAGCGTGAGGCGCTTGAGATGACCCTCCGCAGCGAAGAGGCTTCCTTGGTCGATTTGCAGACGCGCGCCGACAATGAGTCACATGCTCTCCAAGCTCTTCAAGAGCTCATGGCACCCACTGATGAAATGAGTCGTCGTTCTCTCGAGGTACAAAACCCACAATCCTCAAACAAAGAATATATACAATAATTTTTATACTGTTGCATGTATTTTAGATGGAGAAACTTGCACCCAAGATTGCCGCCCTGAAGCGCAAACTCAACTCAGCTCTTGGTGGGACCGAGTCCGTTCCTGAGCTCGATCGTCGCAAGGACGAATGCCAAGAGAAGATTGACGAGCTTCAGAAGAAGTAAGACGGTTTTGGTTTTGGTTTTGTGTGTTTCCTTATGTTTACCATTGATTTTTTTTTTTTCTCTTTCGTTGTGCTCTTCCAGAAAGGACGACATTCACCGACATACTTCAAAGGTGCACAAGGAGCTGCGCGAGACCGAGCGAACACTTCGAGAATACCGTGCAGAGTCAGACCCTTTTATTTCATTTCCTACAAGACGTTGGCGCGTCTCATTGCATATTATTTTTTGTTGTTGTTCTTAGACTTGGCACACACAAGAAGAACCTTGAGCAGCTGCGTGTGCTGATCAGTGATGCTGGGGCCTTACAGCAGCGAATTGAGGCATTGCGCCATGACAGTGAAGTGGAGATGGCCAAGGTGGCACCAATTGAGCATCGGCTGGGCGACGTGCGTCGACAGCGTGACGTGAAGGCATCGGAGACGAATCACTTCAATGATAAGTGCAACAAGTTTGTCAATCTACTCAAGAATGACAACTCGCGTCTTAATGGCATCTCCAAAGAGATTCGCGACTACAATGAGCAGGTGCGTATTATTTTTGATGCTTCACGCGTTTTTTAAATGTTTTCGTATAGAACAAAGAGCAGCAGCTGCGACGCATGGAAACGGCGCACCAGACTTTGGTGGTACGTTGAACGCGCGCGCGCAAAAAAAAAAAAAAAAAAAAAAAAAACAATTAAAATTAATAATAAAAATAATAATAATATTGTCCCCCTAGTCTGGTCTATAACGCCTCTCTCTCGATCTGGGGCATTGTCACCTCTGGTTTCAAGTCGCGATGCACAATTCCTCTGGTGTGCAGCGCATTGACTGTTGAGAGAATGGCGCGCAGGTATGACCGCACTTGGCCCTCGTTGAGTGTCGTTTGTCGCTGCTCAATGCGCTTCAAAAGCTCTCCTCCCTACCACACCAAAAACCACAAGGAAATATATTTTATCGAAAATATACATTGGAACAGTCTCACCCAGTCACGCACTCACATACTCTCAATCAACGTCACATTTGATCCCTCTCAGTCATAAATGACTCAAACACACACATACACACACGCACATACACACACACACAAACACACACACACACACACACACACAAACAAACATTCTCTCTCTCTCATTCTCGATCACTAACAATTGGCTATCAGTGCATACCTTCAAGTGCTCCAAGACAATGTAGTGCGCATCGATATCCTCCATAGCCTCTTCCAGCTGCACCACACCTTGCACGACTCCCTTGAGCTCCTGCAGCAGCTCAATCTCGCGTTTGGGATTGAACCGACCGCGCGCTACCGACTTGGCAATGATTTTCACGGCAAAGGGGCGATTGGTAAGCTTGTGGGTGCACTGGTAGACAGCTGAACACGCACCCTCGGCAATGAGCGAATGAAGGGTGTAGTGCGTGAGAAAGGGTGAGTTTGGAGCGGGCCGGAACTTGAGGGAGGGAGAGGGAATCAGCTGATGGTAATTGACAGAGTTGGGAAATGCGGGAGTGGCGACAAAGGAAAAGTTTGGGAGGGACGGGACTTGCGAGGAATAATTAGGGTCAAAAGAGGGTGTGGATGCGGGGAGAGGAGTATCGATGGGCTCCCGGGTAAAAGTTGGGCTGAAGTTGGACAGATCAAGTGAGGGTTGTTGTTGCTGTTGAGGGTCTGTCGTGTGTGTGTCTGCGGCCTGTTGAGTGCGCTGTTTGGGTGTGATGGGGGGGCGCAGTGTCCTTTGCCGCACTGCCGTCCAGTCGACCGTTGTGTTGAAATGGTGATCCTACAGTACTCATTTCAATGTGAATGTGAGTCTTTTGAGTCGCAGGCGACAGATTGATGATTGTACCCTAATTTCCTTTGCGCCATATTTTGAGCCGAGTCGGTTCTCGGGAGTTTTTTTGAGAAGAGCCTTAATGATCGCAATAGAGAGTGGAGAAAAAGCTAAAGGAGACAAAAAGAGAACAAAACAGAGACACAGTAGGAGGTGAAAGTGAACGAGAGAGAGGGAGAGAGAGAGAGGGAGAGAGAGAGAGAGAGAGAAAGGAGAATGAAACAAAGTGATAGGAGAGGAGAAAGAAACAAAGTGATAGAGAGAGGAAAAAAAAACAAAGTGATAGAGAGAGGAGAAAGAAACAAAGTGATAGAGAGAGGAGAAAGAAACAAAGTGACAGAAAGAGAAGAGAAAGAAACAAAGTGATAGAAAGAGAAGAGAAAGAAACAAAGTGATAGAAAGAGAAGAGAAAGAAACAAAGTGATAGAAAGAGAAGAGAAAGAAACAAAGTGATAGAGAGAGAAGAGAAAGAAACAAAGTGATAGAGAGAGAGACAGAGAGAGAAAGTGATAGAGACAAAATGAGAGAGAGAGACGGATTAGTGGATCTCTCGGAAAAATTGTGACTATGTTACTATTCGGAAAGTGAACGCGTTTCTCGCAAATATTCACTTTTGTTTTGTGAGGATCATCGCAGTCTGAAAAGGGAGTGTATCCGCACATGAGCTCATACATAAGCACCCCTAACGACCACCAGTCGACGGAGAAGGTGTAGCTGCGTCCGTCACCGGAATTGATCACCTGAGTCACATTAATAATTAAATTAGAGCACAATCAATGACATGTACATAGACACACACGCACGCACGCGCTCACTTCTCTATTCGTCTTGCTCTCTCTTACCTCGGGTGCCATGTACTCGGTTGTGCCGCACTGAGTGTCTGTACGTCCGTCTTCTCCCTCCACAAACACTTTACTCAGCCCAAAGTCCGTCAGAACTACATGTCCTTCGTGGTCCATCAAAAGGTTCTCCAGTTTCATATCTACAACATATGAGTAAGTTGATAAAAAACAAACAAAAAAAAAAAAACAACACAAAACAAAAGCGAACCTCTGTAAATGATGCCAAGTTCATGAAGGTGCTCTACGGCAACAGTGATCTCGGCGGCGTAAAAGCGGGTTTCATCCTCACTCAGATGGTTACGGTCGCGCAGCACGGAGAAGAATTCGCCGCCCGAATGATAGTCCATGACGAGAAAGAGCTTTCCGTCCGTCTGGAAGGCGTACTGTAGCTTGACTATGAAGGGACACTTGCGAATCTGCTCTAGAATGGTCCTCTCCGCCTTGGTGTGCTCCAGGGTCTTGTGGCCGACTTTGAGGGTGGCCTGGACGTGAAGAGGAGCACAACGAGAGGGAGTGAGAGGAGAATACACCTTAGTTTCGCGGTCGCAACCTTCTTCAAAATCTTCATGGCATACAGCATGCCACGATCGTGTCCTTGCGTCTTGCGGACGACACAAACCTTGGCGAAAGTCCCCTTGCCGATCACCGAGAGACGCTCAAAGCTGCCGAGGTCGACGCGCTCCTCAGGATGCGCTGTGAGGTTCGCTGCGGAAACAACCACACGGAATGAGACAGTCGTCGCGCCAGAGAGGCGCCCGGGGGCGTCGGTTCGTCCACGGACACCCACACAGGCAACACACACATCCTCTCAATGCGCATCGGCAAGGAACCGCAACGAAAGAGGCGCAAAAAAGGGCAAAAAAGGGCTTTTTCCCTTTTTCAAGGGTATGGGCGTACTCGGTTGGATTGCCAGCTCGTGCGGGACCATTTCGACCTGGCCTCGACTGAGAGCGATCTTTATTTTGAGGCTCATGCAAACGTGATATTGGTCGGCGACGAGACAAACACGATTGGCGAGATTCGAAAAATATAAAAAATCAAAATTCAACGACTTCAGAGGTCGAAGATGACGAAAAGTCAAATTGAAGGCAATGATTAATCATTATTCATTGGTCAATTTTGTTCTTGTCGGATCCATGGACCGAAGTGAGCCACATGTGGTTCGTCTAGGGGGAACGTTGGCCGGGAAATCACAGTCGCGCAAGATGTGTGCCGTGAAATGTTCGTCTTGATTCACACATCGTTCCTCTCTCATCTCCCTCCTGTCCTGTTCGTGTGTGCAGTGCGCTCTCGACCCAAGTCTGTGGCCAAGCTCAATGGGGCGCTCAGTGTGAAGGGCGACGGGACCATCAGCGTGGTCGAGACAACCTCGGTACGACGCAGACAGGTGTTGGTGTCATTTGCTCAACCGCCGCGACCGTTTCAGGGCAACACTGTGACGTTTGCAGGGCACCGAAGCGAGGCCAAGGACGGCAACGACTGCGTGCTTGTCTACGACTCAAAGAGCGGCGTACGTGTTGGATTGGAGAGCAGGCAGACGGAAGACAGCGCTGCTCGACTCTGACACGCCCGTTTGTGCTCTGCGTAGGAGTTTCTGTTGGAGCGCCTCACGCACACCATTGAGCTGACCGACTTTTCGTTTGAACCGCTTGACAAGAGCCGACCCACCGAGACGCCTGTCTCGACCATACCCGCCAACGCACCGCTCAAGCAAGTGTTGAAGCGCAAGGCAAAAGCCATGACGGAGAGTGCCGAAAGGAATGACGATGCGGCGCCCAAGAAGCGCGGACGCAAGCCAAAGGGAGGCGGTGGCAAGGAGTGACCGACTTGTCTGTGCATAGAAGATGCGGAGACTGATCGCGCGTTGCGATTGCTCTGTATTGATAGTGTATTTTTAGAGAGCGTATAATATTCACTTCTTTCTTAGCTCTTGACTCTCTACGATTGTTTTTGTCTTATTCACTTCTTAGTTCTAATATAATATCCATTTATTTGCTTCAATGAGAATCCGTGCCAAAGCAGTGGCCGGTCTGTTCTTTGTTGTGTTTCTGGCGGGAAACATGGCGCTGTGGCTCACTGTCGCAACGGGTGAGAATGGCGCAACGGAAGGACCGGCTCGTCCGCCAACTCACCGATCCACCTTGTCTGGCGGCGGGCGTGCTGTCGCCGACGACCATGTCGAGCATGCTGGTGCCAGCACGGTCGGCGCGAACGAGGCTCGCGAGCAGGAGCATCGGCTCCAGGAGGGACTGGCAGCCGTCAAAGCCAATGTGGCGCAGCGACGCCAGGAAAAGAGTCAGCAAGCGGACGAGGCGGACGTCCGTGCGTGTGTTGCGGCGATCCTTTCGTCGCAAGGGCGCTGGAAAGTCACGGATCTTGGCAAATACAGTCGTGGACTCGAGGTAAAGTTGTGCCGTTGTCTTCGATTGCGATTTTGCGTTTGGAGCCAACAAGCGTCTTCTGTGTAGGGCTCTACGGCACTCTGGGGCTTGATGTGGACCCTATTGACGGGATTCCACACACTCGTGCTCATTGGAGACGTCGGCAAAATCGGCGGGGCCTACACCCACTCGTTTGTGCGCATTGTACTCGTTGAAGTGCCGACGGGCACAGCGGCGTCGGACACAGCCGTGGCGACTGCAACCAGTGGCATCAAGCGTGCGGATGGGTCTACGTTTCACATGGAAGTGATTCGCGCGGGTGCCATTGAAGACGAGTCCCTGGATGGAGTGTTGCGTCGCACGGTCAGCACACTTGGCCATCCTGTCGTCTGGCTCGCAGGCTATGCAGATGCACCTCCCACCGACTACCTCGAGCGTATTGCCACCTCCGTTGGACGCGTGGCGCGTCCTTTTGACGCGGTCATGATCAACGTGGCGCGTTTGACGTCGCCCGACGCATCCGCCATTCCCACGTCTCTTTCAGACACACAGCAGAGTTTGCGTCGCGTGTTTCGGGCGCACTGCATGGGCAGTCCTGTTCTTGCGGGCGCCTCACAGCTGTCGCAGCCCATGCGCTCCGAGGCAGATTTTCGCATCGACCCAGTGGCGCTTATGGCGGATCCCATTACCTCAAAAGTGCCGCTCAAGGACATTCCGTCGCCAATGCCGCGCATTGCCATCCCCACTCCCATCGACCCGTCCCAGGCAGACGTATCCCATCTGTTTGCACCGACATGGCCCGCCGAAGTGCAGCGCATCGAGCGCATCCGGCTTAATCAAGAGTCGCAGCCCGACGACCATTACGGCAACGAGCCACGTGCGGCGGCCGAGCGCGCTCGTGCGCTCTCCCCTCCGCTCGTGCCGGACCCTGCGCTCGTGCGTACCATCAGCGAGTGCACCGGTCGCGACGAGACCTCCGTTGACTTTGTGCTCTTCACGCGCAATCGTCCACTACACACGTTTGCCTTTATCGACAGTGCACTGCGCTTTCTGCGCGGCGTCAACACCATCTGGGTCATCTACACGGCCAACGCAGAGCCGGCCATTCTTAACGAGGGGTACACACTTGCACAGCACTGCTTTGAGGACGACAACGGGAAACGTCGACGCGCAGTGCACAGCGATAGCGCGTCGACGCGTGTGCGCTTTGTGCGCCAACGCCCGTCCGATTCGGGTGGCTTCCACGACACTTTGACGGAAGATGTCCTTGCGCAGAGCACAGCGGGCTTTGTCTCGCTGGTCGTTGACGAAATCCTTTTTATTCGCTCGTTTGATCTGACCGCCTTTACGTGTTTACTGCACGCAGACCCGTCGCTCGGCGGTGCACAAATCCGACTGGGCAAGGGCGTCTCCAACTGGGGCAAGGCCGTCCCGCACTCGCGCTGGGTCTACCCGTCTCTGGCGCGCGGCGAGTCCCTCTTTACGTACCTCCCAGTGCGCCAGATGATCCCCTATGCGTATCTTATGAACGTTGACGGCGCATTGGTGCGTCGCGAGCGTCTCCTGCGCGAGCTGCGCAGCGTTACCTTCCAGCAGCCCATGGCGCTCGAGCAGACGTGGCTGCGCGTGTTCCTGCGCGACTACCAAATGCAGTGGACGCTTGCGCCCGAATGGCCCATCATGGTCAACAACAACGATAAGCTGGGTGGGCGCGTCATGGCCAGCGCGACTGTCGCTGACGGTCTTGTTGTCAACGCACGTGCCCTTGTCGCCGACAAAAAGGTATTCATATTAATTACTGCCGCTGGACTTTATCACCCGTTGTCGAATTTACGTGGGTGTGTGTGTGTGTGTGTGTGTTTGTTGTTTAGGTATTGGATGTGGCCGAGTTTAAGAAGCTACACAAGTTTGTGCGACGCTCACACGAAGCATTTGATGTGAGTTTCGTGCCACTCAGTGACAGTTGTGCGCTTGATTGAGTCACACCCGCACATTTGAGAGTATTGAGAGTAACGAAAGCAATTCGTTGCGGTTGTACACTGGTTTAATTATAATATGAATTTGCATCTTTCGCGCTTTTTTTTGTACAAAAGAATAGTTATGTGAAGAAATAGTATACAGCGAGGGCACATACCATAATGAAGAGTGAGAGGAGGAGAGTAGGTTGCGCAGTGAGTGCGGATTTGGAAGATTTCGATTCGTCGTCGCGCATTTGTTGTTTGATGTAGACAATCTGAAGAGAGAGAGAGAGAGGGAGAGAGAGAGAGAGAGAGAGAGAGAGAGAGAGAGAGAGAGAGAGAGAGAGAGAGAGAGAGAGAGTCAATCAAATGAAAAAGGAGAGAGGGATTTAAAAGAATACAATTTGACGACCAAATCGAGAGCAAGATCGTAATTCTGGGTGAGGAGACAAAGAGAGAGAGTCGCGACGGCATTGTGGCACCACGACTTGTACAGGCGACGGAAAACACTCTTCGCTTGCTGGAGAGAGAAAGGGAAGGAGCAGTGTGTCGGTCAGTGGGACGCTGACAAAAATGTATTGATAAGTCAATCAGTGTGACCGTATCATATTAATAATAGAAACACAAGTTGAAATTCAATTGTTTCGTCCGTGTGACTACTTTTTTTTGAACGTTTCTGTTGTTGTTACCTCTGTTTCAAGTTTTTTGAGACTGTTTCTGAGGTCGTTGAGCTCAACTGCAGTGAGAAGAATAAGATTGAGAGTCTGGACCATAATGGAACCGAACTCAATGTCCTCTTCATCTGAATACAAAGAAAACGTTAGAAACAGACAAAGAGAGAGAGAGTGTGTGTGTGTGTGTGTGTGCGTACCGTAGATAATGTCAGCCAGGGCAGTAAAGACGTCAACTGGATTGAGTAGGAGCGACAAGTGACGCACAATAAACGCACCTGGCATAATAAAAACACATATACACATATGTCAGAAGCGGGACACAGTGCACGGATCAGAGAAAGAGAAAAGGGAGAAAAACAAAGTGAAAAATGAGGGAGAAAGAAACAAAAAATGATATTATTTTTAAAAAAGTGATAAAGAGATCGTGAAGAAAAACAAACGAGAAAGAGAGAAGGAAACAGTGACAAAAAGAGAGAAACAAAATTGCTACATAAAAGGAAGAAAGAACAAGAAAAAGTACCGCGTTTTTCGAGGAGTGCGCGATCAGACGCAAAAATTCCAAAGAGATCGCGCATAAAGCGCAAGAAGTAGTCAGAGGAGACAGAGGAGTGAGGGTCGGAGTGGGAGGCGAGAGCGCTATCGGGAGACGCACTGGCGGAGCGGTATGAGCTGATTTCAGCCATCACTTCAAGACTTAGAACCACAACCTGATTGTGAATGAATGAGACTGTGTGTGTCTGACTCTCTCTGTCTCTGTCTCTGTCTCTGTCTGTCTCTCTGTCTCTCTGTCTCTGTCTCTCTCTCTCTCTCTGTGGTTGGTTGTACTTTGTCTGAGATATCACTAAGATTCTTAAGTAGTGCTGGAAACAACACCTCGCCCATTGTAAAAACCTAAATATAAAGTGAGTAAGCTACAACCATGCTCTCTTCTCTCTCTTCTCTCTCTCTGTACCTTTTGAGGGGCTTTGACGTGGAGCATTAGAACCCACCGAAGGGCTGCACAGCGCGTCTCAACCGACGAATTGAGGAACTGCACAGTCAACACTATCACAACAGCAAACACACAAAATTATTGAGACAAATAAGTCCAGTTGCAAAGAGCGTGTACCCTCGACAGTTTGGGAAAGAGGAAACTCGGGAGGAACAAGCAGCTCATCCGAGTCAGTAGCCATTTCAGTCAGAATGGCCTTTGCACTGGTCTGGGCGGCGTCAAGAGCGCGCTTGGCAAGTGTCTCTTCATTCTTGGCAATAATGGTCATAAACGCCTGGTTGGCGGCATTGGCACTCTCGCGAATGGTCTCTGTGCGGTGAGACAGCGACGGGAGGATAGCACCCAGCACGTCGGCACTAAACGGAATCACTGAGTCCTTATTGAGCCCCATGAACGCATGCAGCCATTGCAGCGCCGTCCCCTGCGTCTGCTGATCCGTGTTCTTGCAGTGTGGCACCAGAATACCCACAAGTGCACTGAAATCAACGCCTGCCCCTTTGCACTGTCGGATTTCTGATAAAAATTCGGCCAGTAGGGTCTCCGTCTCCACGCGCGTGTCTCGATTGTTATCCGACAAAATCTTTGAAAAAAACACAACATAAGCAGACACGCACAAAGAAAAAGAGAGAGAAAAGGAAAAAGATGGGAGAAAGAAGCAAAGTAATAGAGAGAAAGAGAAAGAGAGAGAGAGAGAGAGGAGGGAGAAAGAAACAAAGTGATAGAGAGAAAGAAAGGAGGGAGAAAGAAACATAGAGAGAGAGAAAGGAGGGAGAAAGAAACATAGAGAGAGAAAGGAGGGAGAAAGAAACATAGAGAGAGAGAAAGGAGGGAGAAAGAAACATAGATAGAAAGGAGGGAGAAAGAAACAACGTGATGAAAAAAAGATACATTAACGAAAGAAAAGTACCTTGAGAAGGCCGTCAAGGAGTTCAGGGAGGTATATGAGAAGATTGACGTCGGGGACGGCCAGAAGCATGGCGATCCAGCGCACGTAAAACAGGCGCACGTGAGGCACAACCGTGTAAATACGGTCCTAATAAATAACATTAAGACACATTGGAATCGTCGAACAGAACGATATAAAACGGTACCTTTAGCAGAGGAACAAACTTGTCGACGGAAAAGTTTTTCGACTCAGCAACGACATCTTTGATTTGTCGGTCCAACAGCTCGGCAGCATTTTTCACATTAGGATCGGGATCGGCTGCCAACTAAAAATGTGAGAAGAAGAGAGAGGGGAATGGATGAGGCGACACCCATGTTGATGCAGTTGAGGGGTGGCTTGTGCACCTTTGAGAGTCCGTCGAAGGTTTCGTTGAAGAAGGGCAGCATCGCGGCACGACCCACCTTGGTGAGGTTGTACATCGACTCGCAAGCGTAGTAGCGCACGCGGCTGTCGGAGTCGGTGAAGAGACTGAGCACAGGCGGAAAGAGTTCCTCAATGTAGTTGGCAATGTTGGCCTGCAAGGCAAAAAAAAAGAAAATGAGGCAAAAGCGAGAGAAGACGGGCGCGACGAGGCGGGGGGAAGGGGCGAAGATGCGGGGCGGAGTCGCAGGGTGGAGTGTGGGGAGGAGGGGGGCGCTGGAAGGGCACCTCGCCAAGACCAACGGCAGTGGATGAAATGCCGATGAGACCGCCTTTGCGCGAATTGGGGTTCGTGCTGAAGATGAACTCCTGCTTGAGGATGTGGATGATGCGCGCCGTCTTGCCGGTGTCCTGGCGTTGCACACAGTCTTTGATGAGGCTGGAGACAGAGGAAACAGAGAGTCAGCGAGTTTGTCTTTTGGACGATCTGAGACGAACCGTTCGACATCAAGTGCGGCAACTTTGCGTTTGTCGTAGACTTTGTCGTTGAGGCCACGGACAGTGCTGGCCGAAAGTGGGCCGTAGATTTCTTTTTCTTTGTCCATGACGGTAAATTTATTAACATTTAATCACTCACAGGTAGTAATGATTGTCTTCTTTTAGAATGATTGATAGAATATAGATTCTCGCAACTCTCACTCGACTCACTACGCCTTTGTTTTGGGGCAGGATGTCTAACGTTCTTAATCTCGTGTGTCAGACGTGTGAGGCTATGTTACTTTTGACATATGGTGTAACAAGAGTAGAATGTTTGTTGTACACAAAACTTCACTTAAAAATGAAATGAACTTTCGCCATACTTCTTTACAAACGGGGATAACGCCCCATGGTATTAATTATCATCTTCTATCACTACTCTTCGAGGTACTGAGTACAAAAAAATGAAAAAAAAATAGATTTTACAACTTGTCATTCTTGCGCCGTTGCAAATTATGGCGCTTTGAGCGTTGAGAGCCAGTGGCAGAGCCAGCAGGGTCAAGGTATGGACCGCGGAGAGCGGTGCCTTCGCTAAGGAGTTTGACAGGAAGCTCAAAGAGACCCTTGACAATGACATTGACAGTGGCAAAGAGGGCGTCGGAGAGAGGCGAGGCAATGTAGAGGAGATTGCGAGTGGGATCAATGGCACGGATGACGGCACAGGCAAGGGTCTGGGTGTGCGGAGTGTGGGATGTAATCCCACTCAGGCCAGCTAGCGACCACAAAGTAGGCGGAGGGGGGTCCACAGGAACCGTCGCCAGAGCCACAAAGGCACCGTTGAGCAAGTAGAGTATTTTGGACGGACTCACGGTGTGCTCGTGTAGCTGCACAAACACATTATGCCAGGGCAGTGCGCGGACACTGGGCTGCAGCGACAGTGGTGCAACCAAACCCGTGTGTGTGTGACTCAGGTACGTCGCAATGTTGAGTGTACGCTGATCGTGCGCCGTCAGACGACTGAGATGGAAAAGAGAGGAGTCAGGTGTGTGTGTGTGAGTGTGTGTGTGTGTGTGTGTATGTGAAAGAGGTAGAGGACAAGGGTTACCTTTTGTTGGGGACATAGGGACTGTCGAGAATGCGGATTTGAGGACTGAGAGTAGAGTCAATTGAAGCAGACGGAGGGTAGAAGTGACTATAGAGCAAATAATGAGAAAAGAGAGAGAGAGAGAAGAAAGAAAAGAAGAGAAGAAGAAAGAACAAAAAGGAAAGAAACAAAGTGATAGAAAGTGATGGAGAAGAAGCGCTTACGAGACTGAGTCTGTGAGGGTAAAGTACGGGGCGCGGGATTCGGGTTGGGGGAAGGGAGAAGGAGAAGGAGCGGCGGAGGAGGGCGGAGGCTGGAGGGCCACGACGATGTGAGGGCGGGCGAGGAAGACAAGGTCGGCGAGGAGGATGGCGCCAAGGCCATCGACCCAGCCGGGACAGTTGACGATGGTCGTGGTGGGGTTGGAGGTGGCAGCGGCTTGAAGGGCTGTGTGTGCCGCTTGAAGGTAGAGTGAGGGGCAGTTACGGGCGGTTGTCGTGCCGAGAAAGGTGCGCGAGAGAGCTGTGCGGCTATGCGGCGACGGACTGTTGTGTGTGAAGGGAGGTCCAAACTGCGGTGTTTCAATGCGGTGGGAGGAGACCATGCCCGGTGTGGTCCACTCACTTTGACCTAGGTCTGTGTCGACGTAGGTGACGGATGGGAGCCATTCAAGGAGGCGGTTAACAAGCACACGCGACAGTGTCGACTTGCCAACTCCCTTGGGGCCCACGAGAGCAATGGTGAGTGCACGGTTGCTGGTGGGCGGGTACGTGAGTGAACGAACATTGTCGAGCAACTGCGCCCAGGGCTCGGGAAGCACAAAGGGACTGGTGGTGGAAGCAGAGGCGGCGGGAAAGACGGTGTCAACAGAGGGGAAACAGGGGGTCGCATTGGGCGGTGCAAAAATGGACGAGAACATATTGTGGCGCGCCAGAGCGGTGTTGGACGTCGACACATATGACTGTAGTAAAAAAACAGCGGCACTCCCTGGGAGCGTGGCGGCTTTGGCAATCAGAGGGGCAACTGCCTGGTCAATGTCGTGTTGAGAGAGCACGACAAACTCCCCTGCCGACTCAACCTGTTGTTTTCTTTCCGTTTCGGTCAAGTGCGCAAGACGAATCGATGCCAGACACGACGACGACGGCGAGTGCACCAGATGCACGGCGTGCCGCTCCATCGGCGATGCTACGCCGCGTCCGACAAGGCGATGGCCGAACAGCTCGCAACAGCCATGCAGCACTGTGAGGCGTGCCTCGCCGACAAACGCAAACTAGCGGGAAGCACAGGGGGTCAGCGACACACACACACACACACACACAACCCCACTCCGTCTACGCGCACGGGTGTACCTCGTCGTCGATCAGCAGCGCGGCGACAGCATTGGGAATGTCGGAGAGCGTTCGATGATCAAGCGACCTACACCGAGCGTGATGAAGCGTTCCACGGCCCTCTTGCTACTTCTAACCTTGCGGCATCCGCGGCAAACACGGCGGGTCTATCGTCGTCCAGGGTGTCCTTTTCCATGTCTGAATCACTTGCAGACGCACTGGAATGGCGAGACAGAAGATGAGGAAATTGTGAGACGGGCGAAACACTCACCCATCATCTTCGTTCACACTAGCCGCAGCCGCAGCGGCAGCAGCTGCGGCAGCTTCAGCGGCAGCAGCAAAGGCGCTTTTCATTGATATTTGTGTGTGAGACTGTGAGTACTGAGTCGTGAGAAGATATCGAAGATCAATATTCATTTTTGATTTTATTATTTTTTTCTTCAAGGCTTTTTTCCAAGATGATGAGCGTTATCAGCGAAGAGGATGTGGTTCGAGTGTTCCAGAACATCGACCAGGACATGAGAGGGCAGCCCGATTTGATCTCGGAGTGTAAGTCGCGCACTCCGCTCACTCCTCGCCATTCTCTGTCTTCGTCGGTGTCGTCGCCGGCTCGAGCAACTCCCCACTTGGGGTGCAACCAATGCGCTGTGGGTGTGTGCGTCGGCGCTCCCTTTGCGATTCTTTGTGTTGCTTTACACTGTGCGGCTCACTTCGATTTTGGTTTGGCGCCAAAACAGAAAGTGCGTCGTTTACTCGGCACGATGCGAATTCTGCTTGTGGTCGCCCACGCAGCATACGGTGTTGTGTACAAGACAGTTTGTGCCAAAGGGACTGTTCCCTGCTCTCTACGAATGGCACACTCAGGGATTGTTGACTCCCGATTTTTTTTGTGTTCCCCTGTCGCCTGCTTGTGCCACGGTCACTGCACTTGTCCCACCCACATCAACTCACCCGCATAACCATCTGCATTTGTTTCGCAGGCGTCCAAGTGTGTCTGAATTTCGGCTTGTCGCCCGAAGACTTGTGCAGAAAGTGGGAAACGTTTGCAGCGAACAACTCAGTGGAGGCCATGTCGCCGGCGAGTCTAGAGGCGCTCAAACGCCAGATCCAGCTTCAGACGAGAAGAGCCAAAGCGGACCCCGTTGCCGCAACCAAAAAATCCGACACTCGCGTCTTCACTCACAAGAATCTCAAGCCGAGTGTTGACTATCTTGCCTCTTTTGGCGTGTCCGTTCCGGCGCCCTCTCAGGTAGCAGCAACCAGTCAGAGTAAGAGGCCATACTTGAACCATTGTACTTTGCGTAGTCCAAGCGTACCGCAGCGTCGCCGAGCGACAGTGCCACAAAAATCCGTCTGACAGACTCTGGACGATCGCCTGTGCGACTTCCAACGACTCTCTCTCAGGCGTCTCCCAGCTCGTAATAGAAAGAAGGACCTCATGAAGTTCCCTTTTGGTCATTTACCTTCTTTCTCTCACACATGTAGAGCCCCTTCCAAGGCCTACTCACAGCGTGGCAACAAGGGCAAGATTGTCGCCAACTATGCGGCGCTGGCTGGCCCAGACAACACTCCTTTAGCTGTGTACACGCCCGGCGTGCGCCGCACAGGCAGTTCTCCGTTCTGGGGCGAGATTAGCATCTTTCAGATCTACCAGCGTGACCGCTACAAGTACATGTTTCAGAAGATGAACGCTAAAGCGGATGGTAAGTGCGTGTGCGAGTGTGCGAGTGGAGGGTGAACAAAGTTATTCTATGTATATATTGGGATAATTATATAATTATATAATATGTATATAATACCAGAGAGAGAGAGAGAGAGAGAGAGAGAGAGAGAGAGAGAGAGAGAGAGAGAGAGAGAGAGAGAGAGAGAGAGAGAGAGAGAGAGAGAGAAACAAAGTGATAGAGAGAGAGAGAGAGAAAGAAACAAAGTGATAGAGAGAGACAGAGAGAGAAAGAAACAAAGTGATAGAGAGAGACAGAGAGAAAGGGAGTACTGAGTACTGACTCGTTGGCTCAGGTGCGAAGATGACCAGAGTGCACTAATGAGGTGCCTTCTCGAGTCGGCAACATCGTTTCCATGGCGAACTCGTGCACACTGTCCCGCTTCTTTTCTCGAACAACACGCCAACGTGGATATTGTCGGACCGAAAGGAATAGTACAGAGCGACCGAGTGTGGGTTGGAATGAGTCTATTGGCGCCCGCGGCACAGTACCCTGAGCATAAGCACGAGCCTGCGGAAGTCTACATTGTGCTGAGCCCTGGTGGTGGCGAATGGCTGGTAAACGGTGTTTGGAAGCACTTTTCACGTGGAGATGTCATTTACAATCGCTCGGGGGTGCCACACGCCATGCGTGCTCGCCCACACGAACCACTGCTTGCCCTGTGGATGTTGCCTCTCGTGCCAGCTCTGTGACGGTTGTTGCAGGCGTGCTTTTTATCTCCGGGTTTGTCCCTCTCTCCCTCCCTCCTTAAGTGATGACGAGATACGACGACATGACGAGATACGACGACATGACGAGATACGACGACATGACGAGATACGACGACATGACGAGGTTCTTTCGACGCTTTCACACCCTGTGAGCAAGCGAGCTGTGTCATTGCAAAAACAAACGGGAGTTTTTCGTATTGTTGTATCAGTTCTTTTTATGGGTTCTTCCTTGTACACGATGGAAGAGGACAGTCTGTGGCATGACACGACGTAAGGTCCTGCTTGAGCACTTGTTCGCCGAGAAGGTTGCGGGGAAGGAGATCGACGGACGAGAGATAAGGCATGAGGTGACACTCGCGAAGGAGCACACCGCGTGCCACGGCAGTGAGGATGCCGGCAGCCAGACGGCGCGACGCCGTGTAGTTGGCAAGAGTGGCATTGTGCGCCGCCTTGCACAGGTGCAGCTTGTCGTTGTTGAGGAGGACAAGCCATTCGTCGTTGAGGCACATGTGACCGTAGGCAGTCGCATTGAGGAACCAGCGGGGGCACGGCCAAGCGTCCCAGAACCGATGGAAGCCCATGGGCTCGGACGCACACGGTGGAAATTCGCTCGATGCGCCAAACTGCGCGAGTCCTGTGCCCCAAATGAATGTGGGAAGCGATGTGTTCACTGGAAAAGGCGGATGAATTGCATAGTTGTGAATGATTCCCCAAGGATCCTACAAAAAATAAAGGTATCGGTGTGTTAAAAATGTTTAAAGGTAGGAGAGGTTTTCAAGAAGGAGCGGATCGAATGGAGAAGGGAAAGAGAGAGTCACCTCTCCATCGACAGGATCGAACATGACGAGCGCTTTGAAATTTCGACACTCTTGCTCGAGGAGCTCGGTAAGAATTTTGCCACCGGCCGAGTGCGACGACAGCACAATACCATCTTTGTCCATGTCAAAGACAACTTGAGACTCGGTGGCCACAATACGGGCCAAATTTGCATCAATGTATTCGAGCACTTCCTGCGTCTTATTCACAAGCAACTTCGGAAGGGGCATGGTGGGCAGAGTCGAAATGCCGACGATAATCACGCCGTGAGCGGATGCAAACTTGAGAAATGTGTTGTACAGCGTTGGAGGAAGGTTCCCAGTCTAAGAGAGAGAGAGAGAGAGAGAGAGAGAGAGAGAGAGAGAGAGAGAGAGAGAGAGAGAGAGAGAGAGAGAGAGAGAGAGAGA